>JAXGGA010012273.1:0-39337 GCA_038373865.1 Uloborus plumipes | reverse complement strand
ATTAGCACTTACATGTAACTCCTGTAACCCTTCACTATTTTCCGAATGCTTCCGAATCTATACGAATGCCTCTTTTGCATATTTCTCGACACGAAGCCCTGATTGACTGATACTTGACTTATTTGCATACTTCCATTTTTAATGCTTTGCGTCCATTTATAGAGTAGTAGCAAATCTTGTTCGCGCCTTACGAAAATTGCTGTTTATTCTTTTCGTACAGATTCCTTTTATTCAACCATATTAAATCAACCAAAAAACGAAAAAAATCTCGGCCTGGCCGTTTCGGATTTTCATGTAACTTTCGGGAATCCTACCCTTGAACAGTACCGTATTTACGTATGGGCTTAATGGGCTATAGTCCAGGGCGGCACGATTTGGGGGGGGGGGGGGGGCACTTTTTTCATGCAAAATGAAGATTTTTTTTTATAGACAGCAGGGCGGATCGGCCGCGAGAATTACATCAATTAATTGAATTAAATACTGTTCTTTGTTAATAACGCTGTGTGGCCGGGCTTTGCACGGTTTACCTTGAAAATACATTTTATGTCAAGTAAATAAAAAAGTTTTTTTTGCAACTCTGAAATTCAACACCTCAAGGGTGGGGGCAGTTTCAAAAGTCCAGGGCGGCCTCACGTCTATTTTTTTACGTTAACAAATCTATTATTCATAATTAATCAGTAATTAATTTCTGAAATTCGTTAACAAACATTTGTTTTTCTTGCTGGCAGTGTTGTAAAAAAAATAACTCAAGTTCTATGAGAGGTACAGAGTTGCACATTAGCTCATTTTAATAACAACTAGCTGCCAGGGCAGCTAGATTAGCTTCCTGCGGCATGTTGATGGATTACGTCTCCCCTCTCTAACTTTTACCTCATTCTGAAGTTATATTATTTGATATAATTTAATGTTCATTCGATTTCAAGACATACCACGCACGTGGCCCGGCGTTGCACGGGCACTTCGTGCCCTGAAAGTAGTGAGAAAAAAATTTAAAGAAACTACTCCCCGCCAAGGCGGCTCGCTTACAGGCGCTTCACGCCTTTACTTTTTTCCTATATAAAAAAAATCATTCGAATTATTGAGATGCTTCGCGTCTTCAAGATGGTGAGGAAAGTTTCAGTAAGTTCAGCTCGCTCAAAGGAAAAAAGCAGACATAGATATTCAGTTTTTAATATAAGTAGATGGCTCTTCAACAAATGAATGTTTCAAAATATTACAAGTAGCTAGCGATAAAAATACTATGTAAGTCGCCCGCTTATGAGTTTCGTGTTTGATTTAGTTAAGCCTTCATTCCAAATTCGCATTATCATTTTTATTACTGTTTCATGGCAACCACGTTTTGCAATGCAACAATGGCTTTCATATTTAATCATTTATTAGGCTTAATCGCTTTAAATTTGACCACTTATTAATTGATATCTTCGCTAATTAAAATCGTATAATTATATGAATTGAAACTAATGAAACTTGAAAAATTACCTATCTATCGGTACCTGGCTCGACTTTCAGTTCATTGGCGTTCAGGAGAAAGAAGCGTGACATAGAAAGATAGTTAGAAAGAAAGATAGTTAGAAAGATACTCAGTTTTTAATATAAGTAGATTAGGGTAAGTGCTCCAGTAGTCGGCCAGTCTCCAGTAGTCGGCCACAATGACATAAATCTCCTCATAAATAGTACATTTTTAATTCAAAAACAGATATGGCGCATTCACACATTCATGTACTTATCCTCAATCATCAACCAGTGGCAGTTAAGTTTTGGGTACTTTTTTTGAATTAGTAATGAGTCATTTCATTTTGAATGGTGTGCTCGTTATCCAAGATTGCGATTCTGCTTATTTTTCAGCTAAGAGGACACGTCTTCTTAAAATGGCCAATTACACTTATTAATTTAATTCTACTGTAAATTTGAGTGATTTTTATCTTAATGAAATGTCTAACATAATGTTTCAATGAAAGAGCGAACTCCTGGTTAGACTCGATTATTTTTTAAAGGGGTGGCCGACTACTGGGTACAGAATTCTCCTGCATTTCCAATAGTCGGCCATTGTAGGCCGACCACTGGTTCTAAGCAGTTTGGATGATTTAACCAGTAGTCGGCCACATACTTAATGTAGCTTTTCATTCTTAATAGGGGTTCATCAAATTAAAACTAAATTAACTTATTTAAATACAGCGACAATTTAATTGTTTTGAGTAAAAATTCCTTTTCCAAAGTTTATTTTTCTTGAAAAATAGTAATTAAATTAAATGTCTTAACTTCGTTTGACTACCATTTCGACATTTTATTGCACCTAGTGTTGTATATTTAATTGAAAATTCTAAAAAAGAGATTTATAAATACGCATACGTTGAGTTAAGATTATAAGTTTTAATACTCATCTAGTTATTATCAAATGGTGTTTTAATACTTTTTCTTATCAAATTTTATGTTAAACTAATGAAATTGGCGAAACGAGTGATTTGACTTCTATCGATACTTATTTGGCAGTTAATAAACATTCCCCAATTATAGGAAATAAGATGCATTACTTCAATAGTCACATAGGCTCAAGTTATTTAGTGAGTGCCAAGCCAAGCATGTAATTATTCTTTCTTTTGCTATTATGCTTAACTTTTTGCTTTACCAATGGTTCAAGACCCTTGTGCTCTATTTAGGATAATTGTTTCAAATGTTGGTCACTAATGATTCTCCCCAAATGTTTGACTTCTTGAGTTTTCTTCGCTAGAGGATTAGAATTGTGCTGAGTTAATTTCAAAACTACATGGCTACATTGTTGCGAACTAAATTTCGGTTTGTTTTCAAGGTTATTCCTTGTTTACTAATATTCTTTTCGAAAGCTGTAAGATTACTTTCATGACATCCCGAGTTCCATTTACTTCCTTATTTCATCTTACTTCAATTAGTTTAAAACAAATAAACTTGCTTCAGTGGAACATTCTGTGCTAGATGAAGCCTTGATGGAGATTCCTTTCAGCGCATTTTTGAATGTATTTTTACTTGCATAGTTTTGGAAGCAATCACACACATTTCTGAAACTACAGTTTTAGTTTTATGTTCCGTATGTTGAAATTCCGTTCTAATGAATGTGAACCAGTTAAGTGCGGACGTGATTATTGGTTATGAATTGTGTCGACTCTATTGTTACGTCTTTATGTTTACATAAACAGTAAAGCAGTTTTTCATTTCTTGATTCTTCGGTCATTATCACTACAAAACTATTCCTGTTTTTTTACTTCTAAGCAAGTACATTTTGTACATTTTATATAAACTTCGTTTATTTTGTCCCTTCTTGCATCTTTAGTAAGTGCTGCTGAAATTCTTTTCTTCAGAAGCTTTTTTTTAAAACTTTCTTTTAAGCCCAAACTACGTATACACAATACATAATACTTTGTTGCAACAACATTTATTTTATCTTTTATCACTTATTTCACAATACAAAGTTAAATCGTTTATTTCTGGAGATCGTCCTAAAACGGTGTCCGGGTTTAACAAGAGGAAAGGGTGGTTAATTAAACTGTGACAGATTGCGGCAGGGTGAGGGGAGGTAACAAGAAATATGAGTTTTCATATTTTGGTTCGCACAAAAGCATTTTATGTAACAACTAGCGGTACCCGCACGGCTTTGCCCGTGGTATAAAACTAAAACGTCATTTGGTAATAAATTCATATCGCAGAAAGAATACTCAATTTTAGTTATAATTCAACTATAATTCCTTAATAACAATTTGGGTGTGTGTTATAGTGTGGTAGGGGAGGGTAGCTTGAATTGTGAAATATTGAGAAAAAGGGATGGAGGGGGGCCAAGTATGTTGGGAAAAAAGTGTTGCGCCATTTATACTCATACCCTTATGAAGTTTTTTTTTATGTTTTAAATTATTTTCTTTTTGATATAGACATAGATATTTAGACGTTATTCAGAAAAAATACTTTTTTAGCTCGAGTTTTTAAAATAAAACTTTTTTTAGGCAGCTAAAGTATAAAAACATTAATGTCGCGAGAATTCTGCGCTAATTGTACTGTCTAAAATTAAAAATGGTAGATTGATAGTTAGAGAAATAAGTAAAGCACATAGTGTATCAAAAAGTACACTAACATGATTATCTACACAAGTTTTACCAGAGGTACTACGAAAGATATGACCAGACTAAGTATAATGCATCGCTGCAGGCCCGTCATTTCACGCTTTTAGAGGAGGGGGGGGGGACAAAGGGTGCAAACACAATGCAATTTCATCGGAAAAAAGCAAACACCACGCCCACTTATATATTAATTAACTGATTTCTCAAGACCGAGGGGGGTCAATTACCCCCCCCCCTGATGACCCCCCAAATGAAGGGTGCAAACACAAATCAATTCCATCGGAAAAAAGCAAACACCACGCCTACTTACATATTAATTAACTGATGTCTCAAAACTGGGGGGGGGGAGAACAATTGACCCCCCTCCCTCCTGACCCCCCCCCGAATGACGGGTCTGGTTCGTTGTAAGTTTCCCTTTGTTTTGTTTTTTTAATTCAACCCCCTATATCAGATAAGATCAATGAAAATGAAGTGGCCGACTACTGGATTCAACGTGGCCGAGCACTGGGTTTCTGTGGCCGACTACTGGAGCATTTACTAGTGTTGACAAAAGCTTGGATTTAAACATAATTTTTTTTTAATTTCTGAAACAAGTAGGTGATTCACTATCAGAAAGGTTCATTCTAAAGTTTTACCTTGTTTTTTTTGCTGTATTGATGGCTGAAAGTTCTAGGTTAGATAAGATCGACAAAAGATCTCTTAAATGGCCGACTACTGGAGCACTTACCCTATATGCGCTTTAATTTGATTTGTAATGACAATATTTCGAGGAAAGATTTTCTCACAAAAAAAAAAAAAATAAAATAAATAAATAAATAAATGACACTGTCAATTAAAAATTTAGGCCCAAGGCCGACAATACTTTAGAGACCCCCTTCTGTGCTCTGCCTTTTCAAGTCACCAAAAAAAATCTTTTTCGCTGTGGCGATACAAAGGGTGGGGGGCATAATTAAATAATGCTCTATAAATGGACGTAAAGCATTAAAAATGATGTTTTGTTTGCAAAATAATGAAGAAAGTATTTACCCATCCCCCCCATGCTCAATGGCGCGAATTCCCCCCCCCCCCCAAAAAAAAAAAAATTTCACAACCCTCTTGTGCTTTTTATTTTTTTTCCTCTTTTTTATTTCTTTTTTCTAATATTATTTATTTATTTTTTAAATTATAACTATTATTTTTTCATGTATTAACTTTTTAAAAGTACAAATTATGCGCAGAATATAATCCCTTTTTTTTCTCTTCCACACATTCCAAGCACACCCACACACACACACACACACACACACGAAAAAAAAAATAATAATTTAAATAAAAAAACTAAATTAATAAATAATTTAAATAAATAAATAAGTTTCAAAAAATCCCCCTCCCCTAAAATTTTGTTGGCGCAACTTGCGCCATAATCCTCCCTGTGGGCACCCCTGAGGGGGGTGATTTTTGGGGATCATTGTATGGAGCTCTGCAAGGCCCTATGCAGTTGCATTGTATGCATTATGTCTAGCCCTGATACTGTTTTTTATATCCATTTTAGCTCAAGAGTTTTAAAGCTAATTCTCAAGAAAGAAATCTTTTTTACTTAACATAAAATGAACTAAATAAGAGAAGTGCTAATTAAGTATAAAAAGAGATTGTTTTTATTTTTCAATTTATGAATCATTATTTTTTTCTTAAAAATACATAATTCTTCAATGCTGTGCATCAGTTTTTAAAAAAATAGCGCCCCCTTAGGAAGATGAGGCCCCAGTACCAGGCCTAGATGGCCTGTGCCATAATCAGGCCCTGGCAATTGTGCTAATTAGGGCCTGTAGTACTTGTTTTTAATTCCATATCCAGCACAAAAATATTTTAAATTAGATTCTGAAAAATATTATAGTGTTGTACATATTCAGGAGCCCCGAAGGGAGGTCATGAGTTTTTGACTGATACTTGACTTATTTGCATACTTCCAGCTACCTCTGCAGCGAATAGTAGCCTCTCTACTTCAGATTGGCTTTCGGAAATTTACATTTTCCTCTCCGTGCTTAACTTTTGGCAGTGAGTGTACATTGCGTTGCGTGTGTAATTGTTTGATTTAAATGTCATTTTAACACTAAAATATGAACTATTTTATGTCAATTTCGTATCACATGAACAAACTGCTCATGAGTACCAATCAGATGTTCATACAAGGCGGGAGGGGGGGGGAGATAAGGGTGCAGACTATGGCTTCGAATGTTTTGGAGGATTAATTTTTAGGGGTTTTTGATCTCATTGGAAAAGAGGGTGGGCACTTCTAACATTCAGAGAGTTGTGCTATTAGAGACAGTTGCTACAAAAGTGTAGTGCTGTTACTTCGCGGGGGAAGGGCACCTTTGTGTTGAGTAAAATTTATGATTTTAATTTTTTAATGGTTGGTCCCCCAGAAAAAATGTTTAATTATTTCATTATTTTACTAAAGGGACCACAACTGAAAGTTCTATTTCTGATCCTTGAAGTTACGTGGATCAGGTAATATACAAATGACGTGAAAATTGCAACCTCTTATTTGATTTCATAATGCTGTCTGAAGAAAAAGTGGACATAATGAAAAACTCACAAAACGTGTACAATCAAAAACGTTTATTAGAAAACAAATATTAATAATTTGAACTAGGAACATTTTCTTAAATATCACAGAATCAAGTTTTGTAAAATCTAAAACGTAGCTTTTGAAAGTAAAACAAAATTTTAACATTAACAGCAAACAATTTAATTGAATAAGAACTCATAAAACCTATAAAGCAAAAAAAAAAAAAAAACGGGTATTAGAAAACAAGTATTAATAATTTGAGCTCGAAGAATTTTTTTAAATATCACAGTATGATTTTTGTAAAATCTAAAACATTGTGCACAAAAGCAGAACAAAGCTCGAGCATCAATAGCAAACAATGTAGTTGAAGATAACTAGAAATAGGTTAAGAACCTAGAAAGAACAAGTAAATAAACTATAACCTCAAGCTTATTTCTCATTAAAAAACATTTTTACTCACAAAACGCTCGATAGAAACCAAATCATCGAATTCTTAGAGCGTTTCTTCACGCTTACTTGCTGGCCTTACTCAGTTGTTGGCAGACTCTTCAATCGAGAAACTTGAACATACCATTCAGTTACAACATTCTTCTTCCAGAAAGACCGGGACGAAGATCAGAGTATTGGGAATCAACTGAGACACTAGTTGAGTCCTGGGCAGCATTTCTGGGCTCAAAGACTGGAATGGAGACACTCTCTGATGAACCCTGATCGTTCGTAGTCGAGACTTTTTGGACTCTTATTATCTTCACATTTTGATTCTGAGATCGCCATTTGTAAAAATTTCTCAAATGATACCTAGGAATAAATCTTGAGTAAATCAATCGGTTGTATTTTTGATTTGTTGATCGAATCTTTAAAAGAATATAATACAAACAACTTCGTCAAAGTTTTAAAATGCAATATTGGTGATGCCTTAATCTTTCGAACAAGACTCGAGTTCGAGCCAATACGAATATTATTAGTAAAGAATATTAATATATTATGGATTTGTAAGAACAGGAGAAAAATCCTGTGCACAGATTTCGTGTATAGGGTGAGTTCTGGTAAGTGCGCCCACGGGGTAAGTGCGTCCACTGGGAATTATATGAACACTGTCCTGAAATCAGTGGCGTAATCTAGGGGGGGGGCATAGGGGGGCAAGTGCCCCCCTACTTTTTTTGGTCCAGGGGCAGAGTTATTATTTTGCCCTTTTAGTTTTTATGTGAAAAATTTTTTTTCAATTGTTTGTCAAATGATGCATACCTTATTTTCAAACGAGAAAAAAATGTAATTTAATAAATGTAACCATTGTAGGAAAAGACGGGACACAGAGACAGTCTCGGTACAAGGAAGCAACATCTCTTTCTGATAGCGAGCCCCCACCCCCTGTTCCTCGGAAACTGCTTAAGCAATAAATAGGGTCTAATTTTATCCATAAAACCTCCCTAGACATACATGGTCAAACAAGCGGCTCTGAAAGGACAAAATCTATTTAATTTACGTTGCTTAAGGTGTCTTTGAAAAAAGCAATTTGAACGAAAAAAGATGATAAAATTGCATAATAAAACAATACTTATAGCTGATACTTGAAAGTTGTTTGGCAAATTTAATTGATGTTTCCCTTTTTCAATTTCTTTTTATTATTTTTTAAAGAAACATTTACATGACATTTTTTTAAATAAATGTTACAGTACAGTCCCCCCTTCCCCCTCGACTCTGTTTCAGATTATCCCTCTCTCTGTTTTTACTTCCCCCTTTTTTTTTAATTGCAACACTGACAATCCGCTGTAGTTATTTAGACGTAGCTGAAGCCCGGAACACCCACCCTAATTTTGTGCCAAATTTTCAACCTCCTACTTAAATAAAAAGACTGTGCTCAAAGCTCAAATAGTTCTCCAGTTTTTGTCAATTTCAAGGGTTTTTCGGTTGAGCGGCAAAAAAAAAAAAAAATTCCAGGTGTTTTGCTATCATTCCTGCTGATTCTTATGTTCAATGATTCCCTGAATCCTAATATGACCACTCTTTTCCCCCATTGCCTCCAACTTTTCGAAAATAGCGCCCCATTCCCCTCCTATTTTCACCAGATTTCGACAATTTCATAAATATATTTTGGAGGGGAAGGAAGCATTATATTTTATATTAACATTCTTCTATAGGGCTAGAGAGGTGAAAAGTCTAAAATAATAAACACTTTTTGCAAGTTAGGAGACTAATGGGGGTATTTTCCCCTCCCCCCCCCCTCCGTAAAATATTTAACATATCATCAACAACTCATTTTTTCCAGCTTCAAATTTGTACACTTATTTTTTTGGTGCAACATAATTCTCGAATTATTTGAACATTTTCCTCAGCAATGTTATTCACCATTTTTTATTTATTTTAATTTTTTTCTTTTAATTCTGTGATTGATATTATATTTGCATTCGTTGGAGCGCAGGACAAAGAATGTTAGAAAATAATCCCTAATATTCATGTTTGAAAAAAAATCCCAAAAATTCATGTTTGAAAAAATCCCTAATATTCATGTTTGAAAAAAATCCAATTGTTCTGTACTATACTTGTTATATTTCACATCTTTATTCTTGTAATAACTTGCTTTTCTTTCAACTAGAATTTGACACGAAAAACTAAGTCAAACTAATTAATTCACCAGAAAGGTGTCACAAGTACTCTAACCTATTCCCTGCTAGTGTTGCGTTTTCGCAACATTAATTTAATATTTTTTTCAATTATAAAATTTGTCAAATCCGTGAAAACAAATAAACAATATTATGTTCTAAAGCTTAAAATTTCACGATACATTTTTTATTAATATATTTTCTTTTTTTCCTACTAAAATCCATAGACAAACAGAATGCATTTTTAATAGCTAAAATTTATTAACTTTTGCTAATTCTTTTAATTCTTTGATTGATACTATATTTGCATTCGTTGGGGCGTAGGACGAAGAATGTTAGAAAATATTCCGTAATATTCATGTTTGAAAAAAATCCTATTGTTCTGTACTGCACTTGCTTTATTTCACATCTTTATTCTTGTAATAACTTGCTTTTCTTTCAACTAGAATTTGACACGAAAAACTAAGTCAAACTAATTAATTCACCAGGAAGGTGTCACAAGTACTTTAATAAAACTGTCCTACTTGTTATTTTAATTTCCAGGTCGTTATATCTTATAAATTTTTTCCGAAGTTCAGATATTCCCAGAAGTTTTAATAGCAAATAAAGCATCTATTAATGTTCAATCTATTTGTTTTACTTTACAAAAAGGCGCTTAAACTGTAGAAAGTGTTGTACCTAGGTTTTTTCTCTCATGATTAAATGAAAAATCTCTTTCTTTTATAGGAACATAAATATTTTGTGGCATATAAGAGACTGGATTTTCTCAGATAAGCTCCCTAATTGACTAATAATAACTAATTATCTCTTTATAATCAGCAAGAGTGATCATAGATTTATAAAAAGCTTACAGTTGAAGTGTCAAACTTGTTAAAGTATTTTTAAAGTTTGATGTGCAACATTCTTTTTATTTATTTATTTTTTGTTTGTTTAATTCTTTGCCAAACATTTTTTCGCTTTAAAGTTATTAAAAAGAATAGAACTTGTGAGGAATATGTTGGCCAAAGTAAGCATGAAGTAAATATCTTTGCCTAAATTTCAGATTAGTTCTATGCCAGACCAGCTACAATAGTTTATTTTGTGCAATTAGTTTTTATAATTTAATTCATTCTTCTTGTGATACTGTTAGCCCTATTAGTTTAAAACTTTAAATCTTGCAATTTTTTTCTCTGCATTCCACTACTTTAAAAACATAACAAGAAGTTCTGTCAAGAACTAAACGAGCCTACTTTCCCGTACATCGATATCGGCATTCTAGCATATGATCAATATTCTATTAATTATCTGAAACTGAAAATTATGTCAAACATACCTTTATAGCACTTAAAGCTGATTTCTAAAAGCAAAATATACCCCTCTCATCAGATGAAATAGACACGTAAAAAGTAAATGAACGAGTAAATAAAGTTTTGTCGCACCATTTAAAGAATGTAACTGTCATAGTTCTTCCGTAGAAAAATTACACAATCGTTTTCAGAAAAAAAATAAACAAACAAATAAAAGAACAAAGAACATCAAAACACATTTTATCAAAGAAAGAAATAAAATCGTTCGTTAATAAAATGTCTCGAATTTCATTTTTAACCCGTTGCCAGTTAATAAATATAAATAAAGAATAAAATGCTCTCGTGAATGAAAAATTCTTGTTAACAAAAAACATCGTCTGCCAAAAAAAAAAAAAAAAAAACAATAATAATAAATTAAACAAAACAAATAAATAAATAAACAAAAAATCGTCTGCCCAGTCAGTCATTTTTTCTGAGCCCGCATTTCCGCCGTGTTTGCGGAGTCAGAGTCGGAATCAGAGTCCTCACAGAAGATTATTCAGAAAAGTACTTACCAATACATTATTTATCAAAATCATTTTCTTACAAAGTTAGTTTGAAGGAAATCTGCCTTTAAGTTCAGAATCCACATTCAATTAAAATTTCCCCGTAGGCGCTCATGATAAAAAATTTTCTGAACGGTTCATCATTGAACGAAAAATGGTTCAAATTGAAAAGTGAAATATGGGAATGAGTCTCTCCGAGATCTTTCGAACGAAGAAAAGTTTATTCAATTCGGACGGTTCACTTAAAAGTTATTGGGTGGGGAAAGGTTGTTTGAACGGTGCAATGTTGAACGAAAAAACGTTCAAATTGAAAAATCAAATGTGGGAATGAGCTGTACTCGCCGAGATCTTTCCAACAAAAAAAAGTTTGTCCAAATCGGACTGTTCGTTCAAAAGTTATTAGGGGGGGACAGACAGACCGACCGACCGACCGACCGACGCACAAATTCCCCATTTCAATACCCTACTTTCAAATTTTTAATTTTTCGATAGTCATTTTACCTTTTTATTTTTTTCACTTGGCGATATTTTTTTCGACTTGGCGATATTTTTTTAACTTGGCGATATTTTTTGGACTTGGCGAGATTTTTTTAGATGCATTAAGCTACTTTTCATACTTTTTTCGTCTTTCTTTTATTTTTAATGGGAAAGTAGGCTAAAAAACATTTTGCACAGCTCTTCCATAACTCTATTTCGGCAAGCGTAAGTTTTGAAAATCATAGTACAACATGTAGACTAGTAGTACTGCAATCTACATTGTATGCTGCGATCTACTAAATAATCGATTGTATCAAAGGGGTTGCTATATAGATTCAAACGGTTAAGAAACTTTTCAATTGTTTGAACTAATATTTATGCGTTGGAAAATGAAAAAAAAAATCTCTTCCAAGAAAATGGTCTCTTTGGTCTGAAAAACTTTGAAATTGTGAAAAATTACGAAAAAGCGTAAAAATGAAGGGTGTTTGAGCACCATCTTCCATTAAGAGCAGGGAGCTGAAATTTTAGGGGAGTGATCTCATACGTAAATGTAAAAATAGTAGGGTGCGCCTTGGTCCGTAGCAAAAAAAAAAAAAAATTTTTTGAATCACCCTAATCTACTCTTAGTAGCAGAGAGTAAGATGTTACTTCGTCTCTGTTGCCTTGTTCTGTTTTTAAAACATTTAACATATACATTTCGTAAAAAGTGTTTCGATTTTTTGATTTTATTATTATCATCATCATCATTATTATTATTATTATTATTATTATTATTTGTTTGTTTATTTATTTTTATTATGATTATTAGTATTATTATTATTATATATATATATATATTTTTTTTTTGAAAAAGCACATTTTGCATTATTTTAATTGAAAAAAAAAAAAAAAAAACCCTTACAAAAAGTTTGCCCCCCCACTTTTCGAGGCCAAATTACGCCTATGCCTGAAATGGCTTCTGCAACACATCGACTATGTTAGATAACTGTCTAGCGATAATTTCAATAGGTAGAATTCAGGCCTGGATTCAATAGACGAAGCACAGAGACAACTTAAATGTCTTCAAAAAAACTCTAAAGTAAAGATTGAGAAAGTTTTGTTTCAGTTTCTCTTGTAGTCATATAAAGCAATTGAAGTCAAGAAATGCAAGTTGTTTCTTTTGAGTAATAGCTACTAATAACATACATGGGGTATTTTGATCAAATACTGTAACTAAAATTTGTTTATATGACGGTACGCACTTTCCCTTTCTTTAAAGTAAGGTAGAGGTAAGTGCGTACCATTATGATGGGGCAAGTGCATACCACTATCATGAGGCATATGCGTACTATTATGCGGAGCAAGTGCTTACCATTATGATGAGGCAAGTGTGTACCATTACGTGGAAAATCCGACTCTCGTGATTCACCTTTAATTTTGCTTCTAACTCTTTTATAAGCTGATTATAAATCCGACGTCATTTCCATCAAGTATTTATATTTACATTGAATGCGGGGTAAGATTTCAATTTTATTCATTACCTCTGAAATATATTAGCTTTTTGATATCAGTTAGTAAATTTTTCGTCGAAAATAGCGATCATAAGCTATACTACTTAATTTAAACCAGAATGACAAATGAAGCAATGAAATTAAGTGAAACACTAAATAAGGAACCAACTGATTCAAAATACGAAGGTGGAGTAATGAATAAATTATATTTAAGAAAATTAAGAACACCTTGTGAAAAACTATTTCAATGTACAGGAAAAAAAAGGACAAATATCATATCATGATCATTTTTTTCTTTTCTCTTTTTTTTTTTTTTTGCTCTTTATTTTGTGTTTTTTCTTACTGCTGCTGATTCTAATAAGAAAAATATTTTAAAACCGTATTTATTCAAAAAAAAAAAACAAAAAAACGAATTGTTCACTCAGGTCACCTAACGATCTACTATACAAATAGAATTAAAGAAAATCACAGGGGTACGCACTTACAACAACGCTATTGGACGCACATGTCTCATCTTACATTTAAGAAGGGGTAAGTGCGAACCCTGATAAACACAGACTGCTTAATGTATTAAACCAAAATAAACTATGTAGACTATAAGTGATTATTACTAAAGAAAAACAACTTATATTTGCTCACTTGGTCTTATTAAAAGGACAGAGGAAGAATTACAGACACAACTCTCTCAATCTTCAAATCACAGTTGTTCGCAAGACACGTGGGATATCACTGATTGCGTTTCATCCATGCAAGCAAATGCTGATCTCTAGTATTAGGAATTATCCCAAGGCAACTACCTAACATATTTAATATGTACCAGAAGTTTTTTCCTGCTCATATTCACATAATTTAAGGTGAACGCACTTACCCCGCTAGGTAGGGAAAGTGTGTACCTTAGAATAGGTGTCAGAAACCAGGTCACAAAACCTATGCTTATGGTTTAATTGACGCATTATATGCTTGAAAATCTCAGTAAATTATCTGGAAAGAAAACTTTAAAAAAAATGTGAGTGTACAAGATTTTTCAACAGAGCAGCATCCTTGAGAACATGAACTTTGAAAAAAAGGGTACGCACTTACCAGAACTCACCCTATATAGATAACCAACCGAGAATGAGTATATGAGAAAACTTTTATGATCGAACATTTAACAGTCCAATAGTAACAAGATAGAAAACAAATATGAAAGCTTATTTCTTATATCTACTTCGAGAAAGTTTTGAAGGATAAAGTTTCACCACCGCGGAAATTATTATTTGTAAAGCATTTTGCCCTGCCAAACACGAAAATCACAATAAAAAATTGATATTAGCTCTTGTTTTCAAAATACAGAGAAAATAGGGTAGTGAAGTCTCAGTAATGCCCTATAGAAGATTCTCCCATGGAACTAACCACCTTTAAACTTCGATCCCTGGTTGCGACAGAAAATCTCAACATAAAACACCATACGATACTTCAAGAAATTTAAACTCCAGGGCGAGAAATGCCGAAAATCCGCTTCTTAGTAGATCCACCCATTTCTGCTTCCACCCGTATTCGTTCTATTTGGTATTATGTAGAACTTTGCGAAAGCTATGAACAAAGATGAAGTTCCAATACTTAGAGGCTAGAGGGCAATTCCCAAAATATATTGCAACGAAGCTTAGAGGATGTCTTTGAACTGCAATTTTCTCCACTTCCTCCAGGATCCCCCCCCCCCTAAAAACGGGTCAGCTGTGAGCGATAACCATAACAAAAAGGTTTGCTAAGATATTTCTGGAGTGGAACTCAAGTATTAGGGTCATTGAGCCGTGTTGATGCTCGCCAAATACTGCGAGACACTTGCAAGACAAGAAACAATCGAAAATAAAGTGTTTACAGCAATAGGATAAAAACGACCGCTGGTTTCTAAAAAATAAACATTGCTTAGTGAAACAAGACTTATTTAATTATATTTGTAGCACAGGAAATATTTTTTTCTTTTAAAACTTACTTTAAAATCAATCGGTGGCTACTGTGAATCTTCCTCAAGTGGGCTTTAGTGTATCTTGAAAACAGGAACAAAAAAAGAAAAACAAAACAAAACAAAAAAAAAAAAAACAATCATTTACATATTCATTTTTCTCGACTCAAAATTAGTAAGAATTTACTATTTTAAACTAACATACAGAAAAAAGTTCTTTTTTGTTGCGTAGTGGCACTGTTTAGCAACAGTAGGGTGAGGCTGCAACTTGAAAAGGTCATTTTTGCCTTAACGATAAGCAAGATGGGGTTGGTTTAGTTTGCTGTTGCGTAGTGAACTTGTGAAGCTTGCTTGTTTCAGTTTAGAGAAACAGTAATTACTGTAATGAGACTTCACGAATGCCTCCTCTACGGCCCAAATTTATCAAGCTTATCCAGGCCCGTCATTTAAAGGGGCCATCAGGGGGTGAATTGCCCCACCCCCGGCTTTGAGAAATCAATGTATTTGCATATAAGTAGGTGTGGTTTTTGTTGCTCTCCGATGAAATAGCATTGTGTTTGAATACTTTGCCCCCCCCCCCCCTGGAAAAAACTTGAAATGACGGGCCTGAGCTTATCTTTACTTAAATGGGTAAAAAATATCAAATGATGAAAGCGTGAACAAATAATGTCGGACTTGATAATTATTTCCATGAATTTTTATTCCAGTATGGTACAGTCTAACCTTAAGAAAGGTCCTCACTCAGCTCCTATAACAAGTCTCCTCTCGCTTATCTCCCCAACAAAAAACCTCTTTCATGTTTGAATCTCACTTCCTATTACAGTATAAAGTAATTAAAAAAACATACTAAAACAAATCGAGGGCAGATTATATTGTACTTGCACTAACCTGAAGGTAAACCCATTCCAGATACTGTAAATGGTAATGAAAAAAGTAGCCAAGGCCATTAGGCATCCCGCTTCCAAGCTGTTGCCGAAAATTATTTGTCGCTTTGCGCCCTCCACACAAAGGAAACTACCGACTGAAGCCAACACAGTCAGAAGAACGAAGCACGTAACGTCTCCAACTACACACTGTCGATGTTGCTGTTCATCGCTACGAAGCCACTGGAAAATGTCAGAATGAATCTTACCTCTAGTTTATATCAAAAATCTTCCTTCAGAATGGTAGAAATACACATTGAATGACAATTATTTTGTTGACTGAGTACACATTTTAGTGTATCAAAGGCAAATAGAAGTACAATCTGTCGATTAAAAAGTACAATGCACAACTCCATTCCATGATCAGCATTTCTTGCAAACAAATTTAAATTCTTTCAGTACTGTGTTTTATTTTTTCCAAATTTCCATCTTACCAGGACACGTTAGGTATTTGAATTTTTTTTCATCATTGTACGTTAGTACATTGATGAAAAAAATTCAAATATAGTAGCAAATAAAAGACAAAACTCGTTCTCTCGTAAAAAGTGAAATGTATCATGCTGCCCATATTATTTCCTTTAAACTTAACTTGCTGATATAATAAACTCGTATTTTCTTCAGAAGAGCCTTTTTTTAAAATCGTCATTGATACTCACAATTCAAATGCATTACTATTATATTTGTCACAACCTTACACAACCTCCCACGACACCACCAAAACAAGCAGTATCTGGTGCTTTTTAACTTTGACCAAAATTTAGAAAATGAGCGCATGGATATCATGCATTTAGTCTCTTAGTGTATGATTGTGTGATGGCCGACCGCAAGATTAATGATAGGGCCTCTTCACCAGATCATGCCATGGACCCCTCTTCCTGTTTTAAAATACATTTCTAAACAAATTTAGATTCCATTTTTTTCTTCCAGGAACCTCTTTTCAGACATGGCCCCATTGCTCTGGCCAGTAGCGGACTTTTTCGGGGAAGGGGGGGGGGGATAATAAGGGGATAAAAATAATTTTAATACATATTTAATATTTAGTTGCCTTTTAATTTCTCCATAAACATAAATAAAAATTTTTAACTATGTCTTTAACTTCTTCCTGGCTTTTCCCGAGCTGGACTCGGGCAAGCGAAATGTACCATTCCGGCTCATCCCGAGTGTAGCTCGGGCATTGTGAAAATTAACACTGCACAACCAGTCTTTCCCGAATTATTTCACATGTCCCTTTTATGGTTTCGGATGCTTTTATTTACTATTGTTGCTACTAAATTGGCAGCACTATACAGTGTTTTAGCATGCGAATGATGCTATTATGTTTAAAAAGATATGTATGCATGAAAATAAGCGTAAAAAAATTGACATTTTTTGATCCGTAATCTCGAAATAAAATGAGCCTGGAAGGGGTTAAAGAACGCTCATGCACAGCATATCTGAATAACATCACTTTGGTTTTTGCAATGGGACTAATATGGCAATCAGGGGTTAGTCAGTCTAAAAGAATACATAAAACTCAGGTGTTGCGAAATCAATAGTACATGATATAAATCGCGATTCATTCATTAATTCATCTGCGATGGGAAAAAGTGACGATTTCTTTTTGATAGCTTTTTGTTTCAAATCATATTGACAGTGTTTCTAAGTAATACCATGCGTTATTTACTAATTAGGTTAAATATAGAATGACTGGACTCAAAGTTTAATAGTTGATTGGCTTAACCCTCGTGGGTCCCTCCCAATTAAGTTACACTCAAGACTCTTGGGGTCATAAACGACCCCAGTGCTTCCTTTAATTAATTTATTATGATTATTGAATGTTACATGCATTATTTAAGTTCACACTTTTTAATGCTAAAAAATAAAATAAAAAGATACAATCAAAGTAAAATTTAGTTTATGAATTAAAATTAAAATTTTAGAGCAAAACTTACAATAACTATAGATTTATTTCCATCTGTTACAGACCTGAAAAAATATGATTTTTTGCAAGTTAATTTCAAACACTTATGACATTTTTCAATGCATTTTCTGTCCAGTTCCCTTGGACAAAAGTTGCAACGTCCTCTTTTTTGGCATTCTAGGGAAGTGACCCCAAGGGTCTTGTGTGCAAAAAATGCAATTCGGGAAAAATAAAACACAATAATAGTATTATTTTGAATAGAAAACTAGAAGAATAAAAACCCCAAAATGCCATTAAAAACAAATAGTTGATTAACAAGATATATTAAACAGAAATTGCCTTGCGGTCACATATGACCCCAAGGAACCCACGAGGGTTAAAATGAATGTTGAAATTATTTTTTTCCGCCCTACATTCGAAGAAATTAGTACATGTATGTAATCTTTCGGTACTTTAAAGTAGATTGACTTTGTTTTTTTTTTTTTGGAAACATTTTATAGTTTTATAGGAACTTCGTGAGATTTTTTATAAAAAAAGGGGGGGGGGGTAGAAATTTTTACTTTTCTGGGCCCTTCCCAAAAACTATTTCTGTATCCGTCCTTGGCTCTGGCCACGGTGGGGAGCATGGCTCTGATTCCGAAAAAAAAAAGGTTTCTACAATAACCGTGCGTTGTAACACCAAATGCTGAATTTTCTCTCGTGTTACGAATACTTAAGACTATCTACAAAAGAAACAATTTATTGCTTAAAATGAAGTTTTGAAGAAATTAAAATCAATACCCACTTCAATGAGGGACTTGGGTGAGCGAATGGTGGCAAAGTTATAGTTGCAGATCTCACATTTATCACTCGTGTTGCATCTTGTACTCAGCCATCTTTCCATGCAAGTTAAATGAACTAGACCAAGAGATCCTAAAACAAACACAAGCTTATAAATAGCTTCAATTGCTTTTTTCATTACTATTCCAGGTAGCAAAGAGATAAAATGTAAAAGTCTTAATCAAAGATTTACTTATCTGAAACATGCGTTTTTCCATAAAAAAATTAGTGGTCCCCCCCCCCCCCCAAGAGCAATGGCTTAAATCCACCAAAGGCCACAACTACCCCTAAGAGCAAGCGGCCCAAATGAGGAAAATATCTCTAAAAACATTGAGTTTCAATGGCGCAGCCTGTATCATGAATTCCAAAATAAAGGCGCAGAAATAGGAGGATTTAAACTGCAGGACCCAATCAAGCCATCTGAGAATGAGCTAAAAATATGTCACGCAGGACCACCCCTCTTTCCTCTTTCTACCCACCATGCGTCAGCATTCCTAAAATACAGCACCAAAATACTTTAAGCTATTTTAGAGCTTTAGTACATATTATATGAACCAATATGTACACATTTACATTAATAATCATCTTTGTTTCTTCGATATGCCCTTTATATATATTTGAACTAACAAATTTCAGGCGGAAATCTCCAGTAGTTTTCTCTTCAAATGTTAAAATTGAAAATTGCTAATATTAGAGGTAAAATACAACTAAAAATGCTCTGATAGTTTTCTGTTTTTGTTTAAATGCAATATCAACTATATTCTGCAATAGGGTCATTCCATGAAAATGTCAACCTCAGCCGAAGAAAAAAAAATACCGAAGTGAAAAAAGTATCAAAAAATAAATAAATAAATACATAAATAAAAATCATAAAAAATAAGAAGGTAAAAAAATTGAAAAAATTATTGTAATTATCACTGAGATTAGCCATAATAAATAGTTTGTAGTGTGTCTATACTGCTTATTATTCGATGGTTACGTTAGTCACGTTACGTTAGTCACACTCCATCTTGAGTAAAAGTGCCACTTAAGACTAAAAAAAATTAAGATTTAATAAATATGTTTTATGTTTTTAAAAGCCAACTTTACACAGTTTTCAAATATATCATTCAATTTTTAACACGTGCTTAACTTTAAGAAATTTTTGCCTCACAACATGAGCATTCATTTTCAGGGTTGCGAAAATGTAACGTTAATCACACTGCTATTTTGGTTGAAAAAGTAACTACTGTCAGTAATTTTGTTTTAAATTCTTAGAAGAAACGATACATAGATACCATGACCATGTACATTGTAAATCCACCAGCATAACTAAAAAATATTTTTTATCCTTTAAGTTATAAGTAAACACAGTTACAAAATCAGCTCTGAATGTTACGTTAGTCACTATGGAATGACCCAATACAATTTTAATGTCACATGATAATTTATGAAAAAATGCCGATCTTACATCCTCTATGAACCAGATTACAAGTATATATTTGTTTTTAGGCACATTGTGCAGTTCTGCTCCGATTCAGCATTTTACCAGGACCAATAAGACATTGATAAGACCGGCACAGTGGTCTTTAGGTTCGTCGAAACCTGGCTGCTCAGTTGGTGAATTTTCAAGATGCAGAAAACCGACTGCCTCCATGTATCATTATGCGGCATACGAAAGATCCCTCGAGTATTCGTTTTACTTTGATAAATTTTGGCAAAATTGAGTTCCTGGTACAGCTTTGCATTGAAGAGAGCCGAATTGCCTCCATCTAATGTTGAAACGGGGCGTCAAAACTGTCTGTTATTCCATCAAAAGGTCTATTCACATTACGACCGTTTCGTCCAAACGAAGTGGTTTTTCGGACGTGACAGACGGAGGCGAATTTCGAGCATTCGTACTAGCTCCGTCCGAAAGTCACGTGACGGTATACCTCCACCAATAATAAAGTGCGCGCACCTGGCGAGAGCCAATGAAGTCACTACCAAAAAATAGGACTGCTGTCTGCGCCGACGACAACCAGCATTCTAGAACAATGACGGAAGCCGATGATTTGGCGTGCGCAGTCATGGCAACAGATTCCAAAAACCAGTTTCGTAGCAAAAAATTCGGTTCGGACGGCCGGAACGGTCGTATTGTGAATAGCACTAAACGGGGCGTCAAAATTCTGTCGGTGGTTATGGCACCCGCTGATACACTAGGTGGCCAAAAGTATCCGGACACTTTCAAAAATTCACATTTTTACATATAGCTGGAGAAATAAGTGATCAATTGTTCTTTAACTTTAGTCATACAAAATATAGGCTTCACCGAACATTTCCAAGTTGAAATTAAATTACCCTTGCATTTGGGGGACGATAAGAAGGGGGGTCGAAAGAATAACCGCTTTTTGACCATAACTCTTTGAAAATAGCTCGGAATAAGCTATGCATTTCAGTAATTAATTAGCATACTATGTATAATTACTATACAAATTCAAATGAACGCACCACCTTTACTTCCGAAGATATGAAACATTTTTTAAAAAACGGCAATTTTATTTAAAGGGTTTTTGCTCATAACAAGCAGAGTTTTTGATCAAACCTTATCAAAACTTCAGGAAAGATGACAAAATACAAGAGAAAGAACATGCTAAAACGGTTTTTAAAAATATTAAAAATCCGATGAGATATGAACGTTAAAAGGAAAAAAAATTTCACGGCGCATGCGCGAACGACAGAAATTTATAACTACAAAAATATTGTAGCCTGGTATATACTGCATCTTATAAAAAAAGTTCCAGTTGAATATCATGAAAATTGAAAAAGATATCAGCGATCTAGTGAACTGTATTTCATTTATTCGCAGACAATACATACATAGTGAGGGTCTGTCCACAAAGAGCTATTTTTAAAATAAAGGTTATTTCGTCATCGTTCAAAACCAACGTTTCAGGGGGTCTCCGGATACTTTTGGCCACCTACTTATAAGGTCTTTTTGGCCGAATGGGCGAAATGTGACTTCTATGCCAAATATAAATTTTTAAACAGTATACAATTTAACATTGAAAAATATGCTCGATTGTCCCCACACTATTTGTGAACAACCCCTCTCCATTTATGAATTGACTGCAAATGAATGAATTACAGCTCACTAGATCGCTGATATCTTTTTCAATTTTTACGATATTCAACTGGAACTTTTTTTATAAGATGCAGTATACACCAGGCTACAATATTTTTGTAGTTATAAATTTCTGTCGTTCGCGCATGCGCCGTGAAATTTTTTTTCCTTTTAACGTTCATATCTCATCGGATTTTTAATATTTTTAAAAACCGTTTTAGTATGTTCTTTCTCTTGTATTTTGTCATCTTTCCTAAAGTTTTGATAAGGTTTGATCAAAAACTCTGCGTGTTATAAGCAAAAACCCTTCAAATAAAATTGCCGTTTTTTAAAAAATGTTTCATATCTTCGGAAGTAAGAGTGGTACGTTCATTTGAATTTGTACAGTAATTATGCATAGTATGCTAATTAATTACTGAAATGCATAGCTTATTCCGAGCTATTTTCAAAGAGTTATGGTCAAAAAGCGGTTTTTCTTTCGACCCCCCTTCTTATCGTCCCCCAAATGCAAGGGTAATTTAATTTCAACTTGGAAATGTTCGGTGAAGAATATATTTTGTATGACTAAAGTTAAAGAACAATTGATCACTTATTTCTCGAGTTATATCGAAAAATGTAAATTTTTGAAAGTGTCCGGATACTTTTGGCCACCTAGTGTAGTGGTGCCAAGTGAAGGAATGGTGGCCGGTCTCTGGGGAATGCAGAAAGTCTGCGAATGATTAGTATACGCTATGCAGCGTCATTTGAAACAAAGCAATGAGAAAGTATTTATCGTAAGGCATTACTATGAAGTTTTTCAACACGGTGTGGAAATGTTGTAAATGCCGATGACAATTACATACAGTTCTAAGCGGCAAGTGCAGTGGTCGCCTCTTACATGAATCACGTTTTTTCTAAACAGTTTTGATTTAATAAAACGGCTGATTCAACTAAGTATGAAGCTGGACATTGTTCTGTTTTCGACGATTTTTTTAAATATATTTTTTAATTATTATAAAGAAGCCCAGCTTCAACATACATGAGGACTGCGTACTATGCGTCTTGCCTGCTGACAAGCACAGGACAGATTTACTATACAGAGAGGTTTAAATAACCATGGGTAAGGCGGTACTCGAACCCGCGACCACTTGCTTACGAGGAGAATATTCTACCTTTAGGCCACCATGGCCCCTTCTGACGATTTGATTCATTAAAGCGGATTATTTAATTAACCATTGATTCAACTAACCGGCGTCCACTGTATTCTATATCGTGCTTTTTAAAATACAAAGGCTGTAAAAGACATACCAGTACATCTACAAGGCGAGATCAGATCCTCCTTAGCATCCCCTTCATGACAGATCCGGCAAAACGGTCCACTACTCGCTGCTGGGGAACGAAACTGGAACGCAGACTTCTGGAGCGGACTCGGTTCCGGGCTGAAGTTGTACACGTACAAATGGCGGATGTGAATACTGGGGTTGTTGCCTAGGCTCGCAGTCGACGCAGATGTGTTCGAATTATCGAGCACCGAAGAAGCTCCCCGCTCCATGTCAGAACTGCTAACTTGGGGTATCATACTTTCAGTCTTGATTTCTGAAGTCGACTGCTGTTAAAGACAAATCAATAATTGTGAGTAACAGTAGTGTGCTGCTGTTCATTACACCCCTCCAGAACCCGGGCACGAGAAGATACGTCTACTCGATTTACCCTTTTTTTACCAGCGCCATTAAGGTGAAAGTCCGATTTAGCTCAACACACATGCCATAAGACCCGATTATATAAAGGGCAAACAGCCATTCGTAACACACATTCTCTCAGAGAAAGGACAAGGACAGAAGAGAGAGAAGGTATACATCCAAGCCCGAGACCGGATTCGAACCAGGGTTAGGTCCCTGGTTCGAGTCCGGACCAGAGTCCCGGACTATGGTCCGGGACTCTGACCATAATCCCGGATGGACTATGGTCAGAGGTGGTTTAAAAAAGATATATAGTGCTTGAAATTCCTCCAAAATTCAAATACAAAAAACAAACTGCTTTCTCTATTATGTAGTTCCATTTTTGAAAAATTAGTCAGTGATCTTAGTTAAGCATTTCCCTACAAATTGCTGAAGTCATTCAAAAAAGTCGTTCTGTTAAAAAAAATTAAAAAAAAAAAGGAAGTTTGCGTTTTAAAGTTAAGGAGTTAGTGAACAAATATGCTTTTTTTATATATATCTGTGGCTTGGTTCTAAAAGGGCCTAAGTCAAAAATGTTAGTTTCGAGAAAAAGGCGATGAAAGATATTTGAGATTTTTTAGAATGCTATAACTTTCTGAAATTAAGATTCCCATTATTATTTTTCGGTATTTGTTTATTGTTAGTATAAAGAAACATTATTTTATCATATGAAATTTTTTATACCTTAATATATAAAAATTACGTGTCCCTGTGTTTGTGGCCAATGGATTCCTCAGCTACTGAACCGATTTTAACCAAATTTTGCACGCAGTTTCAGTTTGGTCCAACTTAAATGACAGGATAGTTTTTATCTCAATTTAGGACCACAATATATTTTTTATTGCAAATTATCTATTTAGCTAAAATGTCTTATTGACTAAGCCTTTTTACAAAGCCTTTTTTGACACCTCCATGGCTGAGCGACATAAAGCACACGTTCTGGCAGCTTCCGGAGAGTAAGTAAACAGGTTGTAAGTTAGCGGTGCGTTGAGTGTTATTTGACTTTTTTGTGAAGTAAATTACAGTAACCCCTCGTTATATCGCGCTTTCGGGGGACAAGAAAAAAGCGCTATATATCCGAAAGCGCGATATAACCGAGGTCATTAAAAATAGTTAAAAACTCATTTATTCGAACATAAGCTTTTTTTTTTCAGTCAAAAGTAACAAAAAAATATAACTTTTACAGATTACTACTACACATTACTAACAGATGCTTTTCACTCATTGTATCAATACAAAAGAAAGTGTTCAGTAGTTTCCGAACTGTCTCTGCAGTATACAAGTTTGGGTGACAGGAATTTGCTGCTTCTTTTCCGCGAATTCAGAAGAATAGAAGAACCCTCGTTTTGTTCATTATGTAAAAATAAATGAGAAAGAGACCTTTTATGAGCACCTTACATATTTTCTCAAAAATGGTTTCGAACTAAAAGTTTTTTTTTTTGGGGGGGGGGGGAGACAAAAGAAAAGAGCGATATATCCGAATGAGCGATATAACGAGACGCGATATAACGAGGGGCTATTGTATAAACAAACGCGTTACTTCCCTTGAAATTTATATGTGATAAACTGTCAGAAACGATTGTCACTTATGAGTTTTTACGCCTCTCAGGCTGAGAGGTGGAAAGCGCTTGGTGGGATTGCTCCTGGACTGCATTTACGTGGCTGTTCTTCTTACTACTATTATATATACAAAAGTTTGTTTGGATGGATTTATGGATGGAGCAGTCAGTTGATAAGCAGTCCGAAAAAATTATCTTTTTAACTAAGCCTTTTTTGAGCCTCTGTCGTAAGTAACGCACGTGTTCTGACAGCTTCTGGAGCGCAGTAAAATAGGTTGTAAATACAGAAACAATAATGGATGATTAATGTAAGTACTTAATTTTTTTTTTTGTATTTTCTAATAAAAAAAAACTTAATAAATTCAAAAATTTGCTTATTTATTTTTGCTTATTTAAGGCGGAACAGAGTTCGCCGGGTCAGCTAGTATTATATAAATTATAAATATATAATATATATAATAATTTTTATAATATATATATTATATAGACATTGGCCTTTGTAGAATCAGTTTTACTAAGTTGGAAACTTTTGATGTAAATAATACCGAATGTGAAAAAATTGACATTGGCCCTTTTAGAACCAAGCCACAGATATATTTTCCGAATTTATGTTTTCAAAAACATTGATGCTCACAAGCCTCAACTTAGTTTTTTAGTGTTTTGAAGAAAAAACGGGGAGGGGGGGGGTTGCATAGCTGTCGATGTCAGTCAATCTACAAGGGGGCGATGGGCTCAAAAGGGGGAACCACCTCACCGTTTCAAACCACTCTAACACTCCATGCGCATGCTCCAAACATGCCCATGGGGTGTCTTTTTGGAGCGCATGCTCCAAAAAGATGTTTGTACTCTTAATATGTTATTTAAAACTGACTGAAAATATAACATATCTTTAAGGCACAATACACAACATATTTCTAATGCAAAAAAAACTCTTACATATTTTAAAAGATACAATTTTTTTATCTATAGCAGATAAAAAATAGCTGCCTTTTATTTGTATTTTAGAGTTCAGTAATATTTTATAGAATTTATTACTAAAATGATATTTGGGACATTTCATGAGGAAAATAACTATAATTCTTATCTTCTGGCATTATTAATGAAAATTATTTTCATTTGTAAAAAGAAATCTACAAAAAATCAACTTGTCGCTCATATTTTGTCGTATAAATTCTTTTAAAAAAAGAACAAAATAGGTTTAGAATTTTACATAGAGTAGGCAATACATTTTCAATAAAAATACACTTGTACTTGTTAAATATTTACCTGTAGATATTGCCTTTTCAGTTGAAAAGAGTGCAGTGCTATAAATACTTTGATTTAAAGGTGAGTATTTTAATTAAAATTCAAGTTCATTACCTTATTCAAGTACGTTACCATGACTGGTAACGAATTTAACGGTTCTTTCATATATCTTAGGATTAGTTGCTTTTATTTGAATTCAAACACTTATCAAGTATTAAAAAAATTATGCTCCTGGTTAACCTTTTAACTGCCATGCCCGAGACGGTCTCGGGCACAGCTGGTTTTCGAAAATGTCACGCTCGAGTATTACTCGGGGTAACTTTTTTTTTTGAGTGCATCGTATTATTATACCCGAATATAGATCGGGAGACGTTTATTTCGGCTTCATCTCTTTGTCAAACCCGACTGTTTCTCGGGTTTGTGCTTGGAAAAGTGTTAAAAATCAAAATAACTTGACAATTAAAGGGTTAAAGGAACACAAAACCTAAACATTGCACCTAAGTTTCAGATTTTTTACTTATTTGTGTCCAGGAAATCAGTTCAAAATGTCTGATAACGGACTTGACAAACTGGCTATAATTTTGAGGAAAACAGTTCAAAAATAATAACAATAATAATTATAATATAATAATAATAAAAGGCCAAAACACCAAACCAAATGCACCTGTATTACACATGCACAGATTTTATTTTTGTTATGATCCAGAATTCGTACAACAGATACTTATGAACTAGGTTTTAATAACATAACTAAACTACATAAAAAAACGCAGATTTTTTTTCTGTAAACAAATATTTTAAGAAGGATAAGTTGAAAAATCCAGGAAAAACCGATTTCGCTCTTCTATTTTTAATTTTTTTATCTTTCTCAACTAAAGCTTATACAATGCTGATAAAAAAGCTGTGATTTAGATCTTTAATAATTTTTTTACAGCACGTACCAAAATCCAGAAAACATTCGTTTTTACAAGATTACTTTACTAGAAAATCATATTACTTTGCGTTTAGATAAAATCAAATGGCTCGGATTTTTTTTTCTTTTTTTCCCTTCAGTTAAAAAAAAATAAAATAAATAACGCTTTATTGCTCGCATCTGACTAAACGATTCCAAAGATTTTTCACATTGCTTGTTTATCATAGCAAAATTATGTCTTACACTTAAGTGGAGTGCCATATTGAAACGACCATACTAATTGCGTTAAAAAATCGCTTCTAAAAGACAAACAGCTACATTCGGTTTATTTTGGCCGATCATGAATAAGAGGTAAAAGGCCGATTATGACCGTTTACAGCAGATTAATCTGCACAAACAACCTCCAAATTTCAAATACTTGGAAAATTATTTGTTAGTTTGATGACACACCATAGTCAAATGCTAAACCGCTTCTTATAAGAAAAGTGTATCTAAGAACAAAAGCCCCCTGGGCAATTAAACGGAGTCGGATGTAAAAAATTACAAAAATTTCTCAGTTTTAATTCCACCTCCGAAACAAACTGGCTTAACCCTGCACTGCATCGAGTTGCCAATTGGATACATGGACTATTTTTTCTTATGACCAGCAAAATGTAGTCATAAGGCAACTCAAGCATAAAAAGCAAGTATTAGGTATATTTAAAAGCAAATGTAACCATCTATCCCAAAATTAAATTTAAAAAAATATTGTTACAAATCTTGTAAATAGTTGTTGTTCTTCCTGCCTTGCACCATTGTCACTAGTTTTGGTTTTATCTGGCAACATGTTGCAAAAGTATCTGAAGATTTACCATTTGTATACTGACCCTGTAACATTTTGTAGTTTTTGCACTTCCCCTAACTTTAATAAGCATGAAGACATTTTCGCTCTGAGTTGTAATATTGTGGGTTTTTCTTTTTATCACTAGAATTTTCTTGAAAATTAGTTTTGGATTATTTAAGTTTGTGAATGAATAGAACACTCCGGATTTTGCTAGAATGTTGTAGAAATTTCCTTCCAAGAATAAATAGCTGTTCAACTGCCTTGAAAATAGTTTTTCTCAGATTTGATTTCTGAGAGGCTCGTTTTATTCGCTCGGGCGAATGTTTGTTTTGCTTTCATAATTTCTTAATTACTGTTCACGTTAGATACGTGGTGCTGAGTTACTGTTGAGAGTACAGTGAACTGTTTGCTACCTAATTGCTGGATGTTTAGCAATTGTTTCCTGCTCCTATTGTAAATAAGTTTATAGTTACTTCCTCAAGATTGGAATGATTATTTAAGAAAGTTGAAGGTGCTACGGATTCGTTACAACTTTGGCGCCCAACGTGGGGCATCTTCAAGGACTTTCTTGGAATTATCTGTGAACTTGGACTTTGCTTCCTGAGGACTTTTTGAATTCGGAATTTTATGTTGATTACTCGAGCAATAGAGGAACAACTGAAACAACTCCTTGATGCGATCAACGCTGTTAATAGTGACATGACTGCGATTCAAGAACAATTAAAGAATGATATGGCGACTATGGCTACTAATTAAGAGCAATTAAAAACTGATCTTGCTGCTAATCAAGCAGCATCCAAGACGACTACCGTTCGCCAAGAACGAAGAGGTTGAGATTCTCTTGAAAGAGATGCAGGAGAATGACGTCATCGAACCCTTATCCAGTCCTTGGGCATCCCCTATTATGAAATCAGTGTTACGAGGATTCTCTTATGAATCCTGTCTTGTCTACTTGGACGACATCATCATCATCATAGGACGCAGTTTTGAGGAACATTTGGCTAATCTTTCTTCTGAGGGTGCACAGACAGATCCAAATAAGGTATCTGCATCAAGAATTGGAGCTGCCCCGAAAATGTCCATCAGCTGCGAAGTTTCCTGGAGCTCTGCACGTACTACAGGAAGTTTGTGAAGGGTTTTGCAACATTTCACGACCTTTGCATAAGCTGACGGAGAGCAAACAAAAATTTGAATGGTCCAAAGAATGCGAGGATGCATTTCTAGAACTGAAGGAGGCTTTAACATCAACGACTATTCTCTCTTATCCTCAACCTAAAAAATCCTTCATACTTGACACTGATGCGAGCCACGTGTGCGTTGGAGCTGTTTTATCTCAAGAAATAGACCGTTACGAACATGTCATCGCCTACTGGAGCAAATGCTTATCAAAGTCGGAGCGAAATTATTGTGTCACGAGAAAGGAATTGCTCAGCATAGTTAAAGCTGAAGAACATTTCCATCATTACCTCTACGGCCGTAAATTCCTGCTCCGGACCGATCATGCCTCTTTAACCCCTTAACGCTCGCATAATTTTGAAGAAAATGGTCATAAAAGTGCCTATTTTTTTATTCAAGAAAATTATATAAAACTCTAAAATAAAACTCTAAAATATAACTCTAATAATATTTTTCTCTAAAAACGTTGCAAATACGTAGACTAGGGCAGCCATCTGGTGTACATATTGAGAAATAAAACATGATTCCGGGCATAAGAAATATATTGTTTTATTATTTATCGCGCATTATTTTTGAACACTTCAGCCCGGAAATATCACGGGCGCGAGAAATAGAGGACGAAACTTCACCCCGTCATTTTCACAGGCGCGAGAAGGAAGGTGTTAACTTAGCTTTTGAATTTCAAGGATCCATAGGGCCAGGTAGCCAGGTGGATATAGTGGCTTTAGGAATACGACATCGAGATTAAGCACCGAAAAGGTTTTCTCACACGGTAATGCAGACGCATTATCAAGAAGACCTTGTTCTGAGAACTGCCATTATTGCTCCCGAATAGAGAAACAGTACGGGACGACAATCCCTACTGCCTGTTAAGTTACTGCTACATCATCATCTTCAGATCCTGATCCATGGAGTGACGACCAAGTAACAAAATATCAGCTTGAAGACCCGGACCTAAAGCCTATCTTAGAGTTAATGGAAAAGGGCAGTCGGCGACCTAGTTGGCAAGATGTTTCTATCTACAGTCCTGCAACGAAAAGATATTGGGCTCTATGGAAATCTCTCCAGTTGTCGTCCTGTATCGGAAATGGGTGGCCCGATCGGTAAGGCATCGGACTCGTGTCCGGAGGGACCCGGGTTCGATCCCAGCCGATCAAAGATCCACCGCCTTGATTAATGGTGGCTGGGAGGCGTTAAAAATGTCGTGGTCACAAAGTCCTCCAAGTGAAACGATACCTCTGGGGGGTGCTGGGTCTAGGGTTTGCTCGACCCAAGGTTCTGGTTCAAAATTAAGAACAGAGCGCCCTTCAGGGCCCTATCCCGGTTAAACCACGAAGCTGTGGTAGGTACGGGGGACCCTGGAGGTGTGAAATGAAATGTATCGGAAATGGGAATCTGACGATGGTAAAGCATTCAAATGGCAATTACTCCTTCCCAGATCAAGAATTCCAGACGTTCTAAAGGAACTGCATAGAAGTCCGACTGGAGGATATTTTGGTGTCTTGAAAAACCCTCCACAAGGTTCGAGAGCGCTTCTTCTGGAGCAAGGCGAAGGATGACGTGGAGAAGTGGTGCCATTCTTGTGACGCCTGTGCTGCCGGCCAAGGACCGAAGAGGAGAAGCCGCGGGAAGCTACATCTTTACAACGTAGGAGCTCCTTTCGAACGAATCGGGATCGACATTCTTGGTCCTCTACCGAAAAGTACTGATGGGAACAAATACATCCTCGTTTCCATTGATTTTTTCACCAAATGGCCCGAAGCATATTCCATTCCGGATCAAGAAGCTACCACTGTAGCAGAGACTCTAGTCCAGCATTGGATCTCGAGATATGGCACACCTTTGTAGATCCATGCCAATCATGGAAGAAACTTCATCTCTGCTGTGTTTAAGGGCCTATGTAAAATCCTCAAAATTAAGAGAACTCGAACGACACCTCTACACCCACAATCGGACGGCATAGTGGAGAAATTTAACAGGACAATCCTTAATAATCTCTCGCTTATGGTCTCCAAAAATCAACAGATTGGGACAAGAAACTTCCTCTGTTCCTGCTGGCCTACCGCAGTGCTGTCCACGAGACCACCGGATATTCCCCATCACAGATGCTCTTCGGCCGAGCGCTTCGGCTGCCTTGTGATCTCGTTTTCGATCTCCCTCCAGATGCGCCTTCATCGCCTGAGGAGTACTTCCAGGATCTCCAGGCCCGGTTGGAAGACGTTCATCACTTCGCACGGGAGCGAATCAACATCGCGACGGAGAAAATGAAGACCCGGTACGACACAAGGTCCACTGGCCATGACTTTCAAGAAGGTGACAAGGTATAGCTTTGAAATCCCATCCGACGTAAAGGTCTATCACCCAAATTGCAGTCGCCTTGGGATGGACCTACACAGTCCTCCACCGGCTGAACGACGTCGTAGTGAGAATCCAGAAATCATCACATTCAAAACCTGGAGTTGTACATTATGATCGGCTAGCCCCATACTATGGCCATAGTTCGTAAAGTAAATCTAAAGCTACCATGGTAATTTGTTTGTAAATTTTGTAAATAACTTTTGCCTTTAATTGTATGTAATATTACTTTTTCAATGTTATTGTTTCTTTCATGTTCTCATTGTTATTGTTTATCATGTTTACGATTGGTTATCATATATGTAATGTGTGCATCTGTAAATTTTCTCTTGCTTCCTTTCTGGGGATTGCACTGCCCGGGACGTACAGTCCTTGGGAAGGGGGCAATGTTACAAATCTTGTAAATAGTTGTTGTTTTTCCTGCCTTGCACCATTGTCACTAGTTTTGGTTTTATCTGGCAACATGTTGCAAAAGTATCTGAAGATATCACTTTTACCATTTGTCTACCGACCCTGTAACATTTTGTAGTTTTTGCACTTCCCCTAACTTTAATAAGCATGAAGACATTTTCGCTCTGAGTTGTAACATTGTGGGTTTTTCTTTTTATCACTAGAATTTTTTTGAATGGATTATTTAAGTTTGTGAATGAATAGAACACTCCGGATTTTGCTAGAATGTTGTAGAAATTTCCTTCCGAGTATAAATAGCTGTCCAACTGCCTTGAACACAGTTTTTCTCAGATTTGATTTCTGAGAGGCTCGTTTTATTCGCTCGTTTGTTTTGCTTTTGTAATTTCTTAATTACTGTTCACGTTAGATACGTGGTGCTGAGTTACTGTTGTGAGTACAGTGTACTGTTTGCTACCTAATTGCTGGATGTTTAGCAATTGTTTCCTGCTCCTATTGTAAATAAATGTACATACTTGTAAATAAATTTGTAGTTACTTCCTCAAGATTGGAATAATTATTTAAGAAAGTTGAAGGTGCTACGGACTCGTTACAATATTTTCCCATGTTTTCTTATTACGTTGAAAACCATATATATATTTTCTCAGAACAAAAAATTATGCAGCGTAGGGTTAAAATAATTGAACATATGTTGAACACTGTTCTGCATCTCAGTTCTTATCACTTACTAGAAAAACCCACAATCAAGAAAAACTATACATTTTTCCTTTAAGTATCCCCAATAATTAAAAATTTTTCATCTTCTCAGTCAACTCAGAACGCGAGAACCTCCAAATGCAATTCTGAAGATTTTCTTCAGGTGTCTACAAATTAATGAAATTTCACAGAAATCTACAAAATTTCTGCAGATTTTCTTGCAGAATTTTGTCAAGGCATCGCATCTTCCTGCGAAAATGCTGAGTTTTAACTCGAATCTGAGTCATTTATGGAAAAATTAGATCTACTTTTTTAAAATAGTGAACTCTCACTTATACACCGCCTCATTTATGCACCTTTTTCACTTATACAACGATTTTCAAGGTAGCAGCATATTCCATAGAAAAATAATGATAATATCATTCGTTTGTGCGTCGCTCTAAAGATAAGTATTTCACTTATGCGCCGAATTTTTCGTTAAATGTAAAAAAAGAATTAATTTTCTTTAAAAAAATAAGCATGTTTCTTCACTTTCTTCTTTAACGTTTTGCCTTTATTGCTCACGGAAGGCATTTTTCTCTCACCAACTCGAGTTCGGAAAGGGACAATTATCTATTATGGATCATTTTAAAGGGAACAGTTTGTGATTAGGTACGCTTCAATTTTTGTTTTATCTTTATCCTTGTAGTTACGTTACAGTTATTGCCAAACCGTAGTACTATGCTCCTTTCCTATAGAAACATTCTTATTCATTAGGGTGGAGCGAAAAAAATGAATTTTTGATTTTCGTAAACGGGTACCTTTCATTTACTGTGAATGAGGCTAAGTAATAATTCTGTAAAATATTTCACTTTTGCGACGTTATCTTTAGTCTGCGCACTTGGCCTAAAGTTTTGAAATTTTTGATTTTTTCTAGATTTTTCAAATTTTTTTAAAAAATATTGCAAATGAAAAAAATAGTAACGGGTGGTTATTAAATGGAAGAAAAAGGTTTGAAATATACAAGGAATTTTTTAAAACCATTTTAAATTATGATTTCAGTCTGCGCATTAGGCCCAAATTTCATCAAATTTTCTGAAATTTCCGATATTTTCAACATTTTTTAACTCAGTATTTCCTCTCAATATTCACTCGAAGTGTCTTCAAACCTGATTTAATTCATTTTCTTATTACTTTGAACCGTGCAACTCTTCGCTAGCTCATGTGGAAACTACCCAGGACTCACCACGAGAAGGTGAGCGCACTTCGAGTCCTACACGTGAGCCCTTCCTTCCAACCAATGCGAGCACGCATTTACATTTCTTAGATACGTCTTTAACAGTTAAATTGTTCCTTTGTGTCGTAAATTGATCAAATATTTCTGCCAGATATCCTCGTTTTTACTAACCTTTTCTTTTCCTGTGATTAAATACCAATTTTGAAAAGCTTGTGACCTTTTTGACAGCTCTTTCAACTGATTGAGTCTTGAATGGAAGTTTAAAAAGAGCGCATTCAGAAATCATATTTAAATTCTCAGCTTCCAGTAATCTTTGAAAATAATGTGTTGTTAAATTACGTGTAAAAGGTGGCTTTGTAATTTCCATATCATGACAAGAAATCATATCGATGTATTCTGATTTTTGATTTGTGTATGTAATGTATAAAAATAGATTTTTATCTATTTTTGGGATCTGAACTTGTTTGTTTTCTATATTGAGCGTTGATAATACGATTTAAAACAAGTTTCTTTCTACGCTCTCTCTTATGAACTAACTGGATTATTTCCTTGCGTTGAACAGGTGCTTATTAATACAACATAGTTCTGAAAAATATTTGAAAGCATTCTATCCACATGGGAATACAAAAACTTATTTCATGCTAAAATGAAATAGGTGAGCCTTAAATTGATAATTCATTGTTAATCCTAATCATTATTGGGAAATTTTCCTAATTAATTATGTTGAATTTCATCAATTTGTATGCTTAAACTCTTATCTCAATTAACTCTATTTGTTCAAAATTGAAAGAAAATGGCCAGATTGAGACAAAACATTTGAATTTTGAGCTTTTTGGATTTTTTTAGAATTTTAAAACATCGCCTATATAAATTCTAACGCATCAAGGAACTTCTGTGGCAAGTTTGATGAAAATCCGACGAAAACTGTGCATTTCTACAAGGAACAAACATACATAGAAACATTTTTATAATATTGATATCGATAACAGCATATTTCTAGGGTGCAAAGTATGCATTGTTTTGAATATAGATGTGAAACCAATTTTCTGCTTTTTCCTGGAGAGATAAGTGTAACTCTTTATAATCTCACACAAATTCATAGCTAAATTAGTAACGTCTGCACTTCATCATAAAAAAGCAAGGACACTTTTCCGCGAAAGTTACGAATTCTTTTAAAAATTATATTCTAAAGATTATATTTGCTGTAGTCAACCATCTGGTTTGTGGAAGCTTTCTTGGACTTCTGTTTCATAATTTTTTGGATATTTTCCCAGTCAAAACTACTTTGCTCATCTTATGAAGTTACTGTCGCTCAGTACTAAAATCATTTTATTGTCACCATCGATCTGATCAATGAAAAACTCTATAGGTTCTTATTGAATTGATTTGAAAGTATAACATGTTGTTTAGCTTCATCCAACAGGCCCAAAAAATCACTTTGGTCCACTGGTAGGTCCATCTAGCGTTTGCAAAAGAATGCCGCAAATTAAGTTCATTCATAAACTTAACAATGAAATTAAGTTCATTGGCATATATATTCCATTACGGAGGTCAAGTTTTTCTTCCAGTTTCCGCATTACACCTTTGTAGTTTCCTGTTTTTGTAGTGCATCCATCAAAACCAATGCAAACAAATTCCTACTCAAAGAAACACTTTATTGTTCCTGACTTGTCTAAGAAATGTTAATGTGTTCACTCATTGGTTAGAAGCAAAGGGAGCGCGGGTGGCACCCAAAATGCGGCCACTTCCTCGTGGTGAATCCTGGGTAATTTCAATGAGCAAGCAAAGAGTTGAGTAGTTCAAAGAAACAACAAAATGATTAAGAAAATGTTTTGAAGGCACTTTAAGTAAATATTGAGAGGAAATATTAAATTATAAAATTTTTGCTCAATATTGAAAATATCGGAAATTTCGGAAAATTTGATGAAATTTGGGCCTAATGCGCAGACTGAAATCATAATTTAAAATGGTTTTAAAAAATTCCTTGTATATTTCAAACCTTTTTCTTCCATTTAATAACCACCCGTTACTATTTTTTTCATTTGCAATATTTTTTAAAAAAATTTGAAAAATCTAGAAAAAATCAAAAATTTCAAAACTTTAGGCCAAATGCGCAGACTAAAGATAACGTCGCAAAAGTGAAATATTTTACAGAATTATTACTTAGTCTCATTCACAGTAAATGAAAGGTACCCGTTTACGAAAATCAAAAATTCATTTTTTTCGCTCCACCCTATTATTCATGCTCTCATTAGAACAAATGTTACGTTTTAGACCTTTAAATAGACTTGTTCACTAATGCGTCTCTCTCAGTTATGCGCCTTTTTCTACTGGTCCCTTGGGATGGCGCATAAGTGAGAGTTCACTGTACGTGCAGAAAATGCTGATTTTAGCAAAATTAGATGGTTTTAAATATTAAAAACTATGTGCATAGATTGTATTTGTTCATGTATGTCAGTCTAACTTCTCTCGAACGCCAGTGAACTGGCAATCGAACCAGATTTCGATAAATTCGCAAGTTTTCAGGCTTTGGGTTTGACTAATTTACATAATTGTATGGCTTTAATTAGCAGAGTTTATCAATTAAAACGTCTCCCACTGTTCTATTTCCTTCAGACTCTGCTTCGCAAGTGAAAAATAATTTCTTTACAATTTAACAGTGTTTGTTCAAGCTTTTAAATGATAATATTAGAAAATGCATAAGATTAGTAATTCCTTTCTATTTTGTATTGTCGAAAGAATTTTATCAACTTAAATAAAAAAAGAATTTTTTTATGCTTTAAAACAAATATTATTGTTCGCGCCATAGTTAAATTTTGTATGAAGTCTTATTCAAATCGCGAACAAAGGCATAGAATTACATTATAGAATTCATACAGTTATGAGTTCGATTCTATAGATATTGACTCAGTTAGGGTTTTTTCTTTTTTCAATAAAATGAGCATAAATATATACATATTTTTTTGAAATATATAAAAAGATTTAATATTTAATTAAAGTAGCATCCACATTTTTCCTAGCAATTCATGAAAAAGAGTTATTGTCTTCTGATTTCCTTTCATTGCGAAATTTTTATTTATAGAAATTATAGTATAACACTCATTTTCGAAGTATCAGAACATAAATGTTTCAGAAGATGAAATGGGATGTAATGAAATTTTTTTCTTCACATTTAGAATTTTTGTGCATCGCATAACAGTTATGAACTGCCAATAATTTATGTGCAACTGCATTTTTTAAAAAATAATTATAGTTAATAACGCTATCATTTTTAATTAAATTTTAAGCTAATTATTAAATATAAAAAATTATTTTTAATTGGATTAATGCTAATTAATGTAACTAACAATTATTATACTTTTGATTTAGCGTTCGTGGCCCTTGGACCCTCCGCCCTAAACAAAGTTATAGCTACGTGCTTGGCTGTTGTCGGACGTAAACATACAAATAGTAAAATCGATTCTTCAGTTTATAAAATTATGGAAAGTCTGTAAGTTAGCTTATATTTTAATTTTAAAAACAGCTAAATTCAAAGATATACTCATGAGTACAGCATATTCTACAGTTTTTAAATGATATTAAGAACAGAAGTAATTTGAAAATATTTTTTTCATGGTATTGGACGTAAATTTTCGGTGTCGGACATAAACTCTTCATATTGGGCGCAAAATGTTGCTCTTAATTGTAAATTTATGTCAGTAACAGGGCCGGATTACTAAATAGGAAACGTAGGCAGTTGCCTATGTGCCCCGTGGTTTTAAAGGGGCCCCGAAAAATCATGAAGAGATCCTTTTTTAACTTTAGATCAGTGATTCCCAACCTGGGGGAGATTTGACTCCTCAAAGGGGGGGGGGGTAAATTCTTAAGGGGCGATAGGTATTTAGAAGAGAAAATACTACTAATAAAGAGGTAGCGAAAACCGAAATTGTAAACATGTACCACGAAGCCGGTTGTTCAGAGTTACAATTAAATTAATCACCAGCTAAGAAAGTAACCAATTAAAGTTCACGAGTTTCTTCCTTGCACCTCGGATTAACCTTATTAAGAATTTTGTCCTTCGTTGTCAATTTTATCAATTTTCAGATTTTCAATTTATTTTCCTTCAAATTTTTAGTTTCAATGATTTTGAATGATTGATGAAAAGTACCTCGATGATCTTAATTAAATATTAACCTTCAAATGCTTATCAATTCGCTTTGTGAAATAAAAAATAATAAAGGTATTTTATTTATTTATCAATATTTTTAGTTTAAAAGTGATTGGTTATGGTTAATTGCTTTATTGCTTTTATTTTACTGCAAATTAAAGTAAGGTACTTATATTTTTAATAATATCTATGTTCACTTGCGCCAACTTAATGGTTTTTTCGAGAAAGAAGGGGGGGGGGCGATAAGTGTCAGTCTGTCTTGAAGGGGGCGATGAGCTCAAAAAGGTTGGGAACCACTGCTTCAGATGGTACTGAGCTAAACGTTAAGAACATTATTTGTTGCAATATGCGAATGGAATTTAAGTAAACGTTCATACTTCCATCCTACTTCTTTCTCATCAACAGGGCATAATTTCTACCAAAAGAGGTATAAGAGACCAAAAGTACCTACAACTTATTTTATCGCGTGAATAGCATGAATTTCGCCTAAAATATTAAATTTCGTAAGTGCAGAAGCTTTACTCCCTATGCAAATTAAGCCTTGTTCAGAATTAACACTATTTATACATGTAATAACTTAACCAATCATTATGATCGGTGATTATTCCATTATAACAATTTTAAATGATTAAAATATATTTGCACAATATATATCAGTTATTTAAAATCTCAATTGTCAAATTCATATGGTGAAATGGCCCCATCATTTCAAATGCCTATGGACTTCCAAATCTTTAGTCCGGCTCTGGTCAGTGATCGTAATTATAAATATGTAAAAAAGTGTAACTTTTATTCGAAGGTCACATAGATTACTTCTAACACTTAAAATGATTCGTCAAACTTTAAATGAAAAACTTAAGTACAAGTGTTACAATAAATAAAAAGAAAGTTGAAACTTCAATAATAAAAAGCAAATGTGATATATGTGACGGATATTTTCAGACTCATAAACAAAATCACATCACTTTTCATAATAGTAAACAAACACAGCTCAAAAATCGCTTTTCGTTGCAGTTTTTGATTGCTTCCCTGATAGGGGAGGACTCTGGCCCTAATAAGCAAGTTCCTCACTTTCAATTGCTTAAATTAGAGCCTTTTCTGCCAAAATCTTATTTTCTGATTATGGAAGTAAATAAAGAAAGCATTTGCTTACCATTTAAACTCCTGTTTAGGATGTAAAAAAAGTGCTAAATATAGTATCGAAAGTTTTGTTTTTTTAAAAAAAAGGAACAAAAATAATTAGCTAAAATCACAAAATGAAAAGCAGCACCTTCGATGGAACTCGCTCCAGACCATTTTCAAACACGCAAAGTTTAAAGTCAAAACATCTCACTTCACTTTATTCTTTAAAGAATTTACTAGCCACTCGTTCTGAACAGTTTATTGTCATTATGCTCTTTATTCCAGC
>JAXGGA010012272.1:0-39340 GCA_038373865.1 Uloborus plumipes | reverse complement strand
ACTATCATTTGATTGGTCAATCGTTTTTCCTTCTCGATACGCGGTAGAAGGAGAGAAAATTCTCGCTTGGGCACATTAGGGCTTTCAGAGTAACACAAAATTTGACAAGCGACTACTTTTTCGGCTTTTCTTGCTTGTCGTGAGGGAGTAATAGACGTAACTGGAAGTTCCAGGAAGTTTCAGAGTAGGGCCCCAGGGTACATAAGAAACAAAGAACGTTGTGAGAATGATAATGTAAATAAGTTTCGTAGTAATGTGCACAAAGAAAGTATAAAAAACTCGAGTTTATTACGGAGAATATGTCTAAATTTAGATACTGGTTCGACGTTAAACATCATTCCTAGTGTAATTGCAAAAACATTAAATGTCCCGATTGAGGAAAAAACAATCGTGAATGTTAAGCAAACACAAGGGGTTCTACTACTTAACCGAACATGTACTCTACACCTTAAAGTTGGTAACATCGTTAGACCGGTGGAATTTTTTGTTCTGGACACCGATTTACCGTACGCCATACTAGGATTAAAGAGTTGCATTGGGTTTCGTTTAGTCATTGACTGTATAAGACGGGTCGTTGTGCAGGATCGGAGAAAACTGATCACTTTTTCTGGTTCTGATCTGAGTGATTTGTCTTTGCATATTTTGCCTGAAACCCAGGTTGAGAATTGTAGAAATAATGAAACGAAAAATGAAAATAATTTAAAAGAAAGTAAACGTAAGAAAAAAGTTAAGAAGGTAAAAAACGGAAGACGTGTAAAGGAAATAAAAAGTGAGAACTGCGCAAAAAACATAAATGTATTAAACAGAGATGAGTCGTTGAATGGCATACATAAGAAGGGAAAAGGAAAAATGAAAATTTTGAGTATCGAAAAAGAAAGTGATGTACGTTCTCCTAAGGTTTCTGTGGAGGATTGTGGTAGTGGAGGCCTACACTGCCATCATCCAACCACCGGAGATTTAGGAAATGAAGAAAATTCTAAATTGGAAGAAATGCTTCGAAACTATAACGATATATTTTCGGTAAATAAATATGATGTGGGAACTATTAGAATTGAACCACAACGGGTAAGGTTAACATCGGATTTGCCGGTAACGTTAAGGGCGTACAAAACCTCGCCTAAACAACAGGAAGAAATCGATAACCAAATTCGAGAATTGCTAAAACAGAAAATTATCAAAGAAAGCACAAGTCCATATGCTGCTCCAGCAACTTTAGTTTTTAAGAAAGACGAAAATAGGAAAAGTCGATTGTGTATCGATTACAGAAAATTAAACCAAATAACAAAATCCGACGCTGAACCACTACCCTTAATAGAAACTCTTATAGATAAATTAGGAAAAAGTAGATATTTTTCTAAGCTAGACATGGCATCCGGATATTGGCATATACCGATACATCCCGATGATACAGAAAAGCTCGCTTTTGTTACTAACAGCGGCTTATATGAATGGAATAAATTGCCGTTCGGCTGGAAAAATTCCGGGAGCATATTCCAGAGAACTCTCCGCCGAATTCTTACGAAACATAAACTTAAATTCGCAGCTAATTACTTTGATGACATAATCATTTTTTCTGAAACACTTCCAGAACATTTGGATCATCTCACACAAATTTTTGAAATATGTAGGTCAGAAAACTTAAAATTAAAACGGTCTAAATGCTCCTTTTTACAGACTAAAATTGAATTCTTAGGGTATGAAATTTGTAATGGGATAGTCACCCCAGATAATAGCAATATTGAAGCTATAAAAAAATTAAAACCTCCAACTAATGTCAAATCTAGGGATGCACCGATTAATCGGCAGTACCGATTAATCGGCCATAATCGGCCACTTTGCCGATTATTAATAATCGGCTAGATCGGGCCGATTAATCGGCTGAAAAATATTTTTTAGATATTATTCTTTTAAGTATACTTTCACTAGGAAACTATGATGAATAATTTTATTAACAGTAATAATAATCCTCACAACTGATATAAAGTTCTTTTTTAATTAATTCTTCTACTTTTTGAATAAATATACATAAACAATGATGCAACATTTTTCATGGGGCGATAGTTTTCTCCTTAGCACAGTGCTTTCAAATAACCTCTAATTTTCAAAGAATAAAAGTATTGAATTAAATTGCTACTAATTACTAAAATATATGAACTAAAAATATTCCTAAATTGGAGTGGTCACCACACACTCCTTTTTTTTTAATTTTTTTTCCAATTAACATAACTAACAATGTGTTAATAATATTATTGACACTAATATGAAAATTGGTTCTAAGAAATTTGATATAATATTGAAATTATTTTGTGAAAACTAGGAAAATAGAAAAAAAAAATCTTCTCCTAGAAATAAATTTCTTTCTATTTCTAAACTTGGAATTGTATAAGAGATAAAAAACAGTGATGGTAAAATTGGTAGTAGGAAAACAATTATCTTTATCATTAATCGGCTCAGCCGATTAATCGGCCGATTATCAACAGCCGATTAATCGGTAATCGGTAATCGGCCAATTTGCTTATCGGTGCATCCCTAGTCAAATCCCTTCAAAGATTTTTAGGGTCAATAAATGTGTATCATAAATTTATTGACAAATATGCAAATATTCGACATCCATTAAACCGCTTGCTGAAAAAAGACACAGCTTGGCAATGGACAAATAAATGCCAAAAAGCCTTTGAAATCTTGAAAAATTCGCTAATCTCAAAACCGATTTTGAAAATATTTGATCCTAAAAATGAATGTCATATTTGTGTTGACGCGAGTCAAACAGGGGTAGGTGCAGTACTAAAACAATTGGATGCTTCAGGTGACTTACATCCGATAGCTTTTCACTCCCGCTCGTTAAAAGATTACGAAAAAAATTATGCAATTACTGAATTGGAATGTTTAGCTGTAGTGGATTCTTTGAATAAATTCCATCACTATGTTTTTGGTAGAAAAATTACAATTCATACCGATCACGCCTCATTAATTTGGCTCAAAAATGTAAAAAACTTAAAAGGTCGCTTGTTCCGATGGTCATTGTTACTAAGCATGTACGACTACGATATTAAGTACACGAAAGGTACAATGAATTTCGAAGCAGACATGCTCTCGAGGGATATATCTGAAAACAACGTAAATAAAGAACAAGTATTAACAAAAATAGGAAATCAAGCTTCACATTTACTGCAATTAGACGAAATTAAAGAAGCTCAAAAAAATGACAATGTTACGGGCAATTTCATTGAAATAAACGATGTTTTATGCATTCGTAGGAAAAATTTAACGAGAATTGTTGTTCCATTTTTCTTAAGGCATAAATTGCTCAAAACTGTCCACGAAAAGTTTGGACATCCCGGAATTCAAAAGACAATTAACTTACTTAGTCCTGTTTACTATTGGCAAAATTTAACAACAGATGTAACTAATTTTAACAAGCATTGTCATACCTGTCAGGTAAATAAGAAACCTAGACAAAAACGTTTTGGCCTTTTGCAGTCCATGCCTCCTGTTAACAAGGCATTTGATCTCATTGCAGTGGATAGTGTGGCTGGGTTCAACTACTACAATTCTACAAAAAAATACTTAACTTTAATTATTGATCATCATACAAGATATATGTGGTCTTTTGCTTCGAAATCAATCACTTCTGAAACTTATATTAACTTTCTTAAACAAGTTTTCAGTGTACAAGTTCCTAAAAAGATTTTGAGTGATAAAAATGCCGCGTTTACCTCTTCTCATTTTAAGAAATTTCTAAAACACAACAAAATAAAACAATTGTTAACTACCGCTCATAGACCTGAATGTAACGGGAAAGTAGAAAGGTTAGGGGCCCTACTCTGAAACTTCCTGAAACTTCCAGTGACGTCTATTACCCCCTCACGACAAGCAAGAATAGCCGAAAAAGTAGTCGCTTGTCAAATTTTGTGCTACTCTGAAAGCCCTAATGTGCCCAAGCGAGAAATTTCTCTCCTTCTACAGCGTATCGAGAAGGAAAAAGGATTGACCAATCAAATAACAGTATATCTCACTCGCGTTATTACATCAACATTCGCGCGTGCATTTTGCTTTAACTTTCTGGTTCAGCTTATCCTCCGAAATAGATGGCAAAAAGATTCAAGAGCCAAATATTAAAAGCATTCGGGCAGATTGAGATGTTGTGTTTCAGGAATTTAAAAGTATTAGAATTTTAAATCGCAATTAGTGCATCTTTTCGCCACATACGAGCATACAAGCGTAAGTGAAGTAAAGTGTCGAAATACATTATACGAATTCATTTCAATGTATCAAATGCTTCGACTAAACATGAAAAAACTTATAAACACTTTAAAAAAATAGTAGTAATATTTAAAAATATTTGTTAAATTAAATCATTTAACTTCATGACTTTGTTTTCAGCGATATTTTGACTAAATCGCAATAATATTTTTAAAAATTCAGGCTTTAAGTAAAAGTCCCCTTTTTGCGTTACTCATTTTTGTTTTCGCAATAATAGTTGTATTTTCAGTCCTTAAATGCTAAGTAAAGAAAAATCACTTGTCTGGGCAGGACAAAATTAAGGCATAGGTATATGGGGCACAGGCTCAGGGCACCAACGTTTGGGGGGGGGGGACTCAAATCCATCTAAAGTTTTAAAATGGAGAAATTTCATATCGCAATGACAAGATAAAAAATGCATTTAAAAATACTCTTTCAAAAACTTGAAATCCGAAATATTTTACTACTTCATTATATTGTTTTTATTTGGGGGGGGGGGGGGGCAGCACATAAAGCTCGTGCTCGATGTCCTACAAAGTCATGCCCTGTGTCTAGGTATCACTTTTTCAAAACGTGTATTTAAAACATTTGTTGTTTGAGAGGGGTCAAAATTACTGCATGTGCTGCGCAAAATGCAATGATTTTGATAGACTCAATTTTGCTTTTCGCGATATTTTGACCTTTTCGCAATAAGAGATATATATTCACTCTCTAAATATTAACCCTACACTGCATGATTTTTTATTTTTCGTAGAAAAAAATATATGTGTTTGTCAATGTAATAAGAAAACATGGAAAAATATTTTAAAAAATTTAACTCTAAATTTTCACCCCTTTCTAATTAAAAATAGTTTTGTTGCCAAATGGCTACACCATGCATTCAACAGATAAAAATGATTTTAAATGATAGTCTTGAAATTAGTTCTTTTTTGTAAAAAAAATAGAGGAATTGAACATTTGGTGCACTGTACTCTTGTAATCCTTTACATTTTGACATTTTGCATTATTTTTTATGTGTACTTTTACTTTCCGATGATCAATTCTGTCAAATCTGATGTTTTTTGGAGGCTCTCTGGCGCAAGTTTTCTTTCTTTTCTTTTTTTTTTTTTTGGTTTGTAACTAGTTCATCTGTAGCTAATGGTCTCTTTTCAATACGCTTTTATTAATTTCACATGTGGGTTTGTTTGTATGTATGTGTGTAACTCTGAATAAAAGATAAAATTTACGTTCTTTGCAAAGATAAAAGTAATATATTTAATATTATTTTTAACACCAAAGGCTAAACTGTATTGCATATTGATGTATTATAAGTGCATGTAAACTTAAGCGCGGTTAAGTGCGGATATTCAGTAGTTTTGAAAATCAGAGGGAAACCCCTGATGATCACTGCGCATTCCAATGTAAAAACGTATTTTTTAGTTTTTTCAAAACTATATTTTAAAATTATTAATGACTTTACTTGTCCGTGTAAGCACAACGTTTGTGCTTACTGAAATCTAAAATGAACGCGTTTTGAGGGCTTTTCCCTATTGATTTTTTGTTTGTTCACTCTGTTGAACATCAACTACGCATTGATAATTGCGAGGTCTTATAAACGGTAGAACAGCCGAAAGTACCACTTCTCTGGATGCTTACTGCATAATGTTGCCAAATGGCTACAGATGTGTATTATGTCCTAGATTTTTTCCAAATAATTATTTTGATGTAAAACGCATCTTAAACGAAAGATAAATGTTTATTTTATTCATGTTATTTTTTTAAAAGACAAAGAAAAATATTTCATTGTAAAAAATATTTTCAAAACTTGGTAGTTTGAGTGATTTTAAAAGCTATCCATATGGATTCATTTAAGAGCATTTAACAGACCAGTGCTGCCACTTATGGAGGATAAATGGTGAAAATTGCTTTAAATATACCCAATACTTGCTTTTTATGCATTGAGTTGTCTTATGTCTACATTCTGCTATTCATAAGGAGGACAAATTGTCCATGTATCCAATTGGCAACACCATGTAGTGTAGGGTTAAGTACAAGTCCCTATTTTTGGGGCAATGCATAAGAAAAAAAAAAAGGAGATCCTAAATCACATGTCTGCGGATCTTTTTTCCAAAATGCATTTAAAACACTTTATGTTTGAGAATTGAAAGAAACAAATTCATGTTTTATGCTTTTGCTATCATGTTAAGACTTAAAAAACGATGATTCAATTATTCTGTAAGAAAAAATTAAACTTAAATACGATACGATAAAAACGAAATCCCACCCGCTCCCCTGAAAAAAAATTGCATTTGAGTAAAGAGCTCGTTTTATTAAAGGAAATGTACCCCCCCCCCCCCGGGTTAGATGGACACCCTGGTTAAGTACACATAAAAATTCAAGCTTTGGGCATACCTTAAAGTGATTTCAATTTGCAAAATTTTGGCCAATTTATCAGTAAAATAAGGATGATTACATATAATCGGCAAATTTGCAGAGTTCCAATTACTGCCGATAAATGGATGCCTCTCCCAAATTCAAACTCAAAGTAAAGAAAAAATCTTAACTCTCAATGTAAAAACATACTGAACCACATTTTCAGAACTTATAAACATTATGGCACACTCCGCGTTGAGAAAAAATGGAATAAACAAACAGCTTCTCACTGCCGAGGAAGACATCTCACGTCTTCTTACCCTGTCGTAAACTTCTCGGCGCGATTCTAGATACCTTAAATTAGAAGTTGCTTTGAGATTAGCGATTATTCGTGTTTCACGAGATGTGACGTCACGGGGCACAAACAACCCGTATTCTCGGTATCGACTATATTGACGATACAATGAGAGTAGGGCCCCAGGTCAGACAATTGTTACTCGTTTAAAATGTAAGGTTAATGAGACTTCTAAAAAAGTTCCTTGGCCTAAGTTATTAGAGCAGGTGACTGAAGAATACAATTTAACTCCTCACTCTTTAACGAAATTTCCACCTTCATATCTGATGTATGGTATTGTTCCTTTTGAAAATCCTATAAATGAAAACATATACCCTCCTGTGGAAGAAGCAAGGAAATTGGCTGTTGAAAGAACAAAGGAATACCATGAACGGAATAAGGTATATTACGATGCAAGATTTGTAGACAAAACTTTTAATGCAAATGACACTATTATATACGAAGAATTTAAGTACCCAAATACGCGGAAACTGTCTCAACCGTTCAGTGGACCATATAAAATTCTTCAAAAAACATCGGAAGTGAATTATGAAATTGATAAACCAAATGCTCATACCAAAGAAAAAACGCAAATTGTACATGTGTCTCGTTTGAGAAATTATTATTTACCAAACAATTTCAAGTTATCACACGAATAATAAAATATAAGTGTTCATATTTCAGCTACGAATGAGCAATGTACATAGAATGAGCAGAGAATGCTATATTGGAGTTTAAACTATTGAATTGCTGCCAACCTTTGCATTGTTTAAATGTTTTTTTTAAATGTATTCTGTTTATATTTGTGGTTGAAATATTATGTGTGTATTAGTATTGTTACAATGTTATAAGAATATCATGCAAAAAAAAAAGGATAGCAGATAAACCTTTTTTGCGATAGGTGTTACACTTAGGGGAGGGGGGATGTAATATGGAAAACCCTAACTAAGCCTAAACCTTTGCTAGGCCTTTTCCATATTAAAGTTCAGATGTCAGATAGTCGGCGCGTGATTCCCATTAACATTATTTATTACACTTGAAACAGCTCTCATACCATATATGGTCATCCTCCAGGCTCAGATTCGATTTCCCTCAAAGTACCTAACAGACACTTTTTTTCCCTCTAGACTTAAGCCAGCCTCTGTCTATAGTGTATCACCCAATAAAGTTCATTATTTTCAATATGCCACTCCTATATAGATCACGTGGGTCACGTGATCTAGGGATTATTATCTGCCATCCTTAAATGATATTCCCCATATAAATATCGCTGCATCTCTGAAAAGGGGCAGCCTTCTTGTAACCGAGATATAATAAAGTGTAGTGATTGAATAGCTCTGTCCTCTTCCTACGAACCGACTGCAACACCAACCTTCATCCTAGAGCCGATCTTTCGGATCTTACATATATATATATATATATATATATATATATCACATCATTTTGTCTTATATATATTTATACCTTAATATATAAAAATTACGTGTCCCTGTGTTTATGGCCAATGGACTCCTCAGCTACTGAACCGATTTTAACCAAATTTTGCACGCAGTTTCAGTTTGGTCCAACTTGAATGATGGGATAGTTTTTATCTCAATTTAGGACCGCAATATATTTTTTATAGCAAATTATCTATTTAGCTACCAGCTTTTCTGTATTCTTGGCTTCTATAAGATAAAATCTGCTGCTGGGTTGTCAGTTGCTTCGGAAGCAAAAAGCAATCGTGGTAACCTTTACAAAATGAATGTTAAATTTGTGGTAAGTTGTTGCCGTAAGGTCAGTGAAGGCAATCAAAACAAGGCATTTTTGACGTTTTTTAGCGTTTTTGACGTTCAAAAACAGCTTGTACTTTTCAGTCCCCCCAAAAAATTTCCCCATGTTACTTGCAATTTCGAGGATTTACGCTGCAACCTGACTTGTGAAAATTCTGAAAAATATTCAATCAGTTTTTTCGAAACTTTAAATAAGATTAGACTTAAAGAAAATAAAATTTCCTACAAAATGAGACCAAAATAAAGCTTCTAGGATCTAGTTTTGGTTTTGGTTTTACAAAGTTTACAAAGTTTTGGTTTTACAAAGTTTACAAAGTTTTGGTTTTACAAAGTTTGGTTTTACAAAGTGGAATAGTTTTGGTTTTACAGTAAAAACTACGATTTTTGGCTAAAAATCGCTGTTTTTCTTAAATTTACCCTCTTTGCGGCACATGTTAATACTATCCGATTAAGCTAAAACTTTGCAAATCTCATTTTCTAGCCTATTGGCACATTTTAGGGGGGTGCCGCAAAAGAAATTCGAAAATTGATTTTTTGTGACCACCCTAGTGGACAGGACACCCTGTATATATATATATATATATATATATATATATATATATATATATATATATAAAAGAAGTGTTTAATCTTGTGTATTAATAGTGTCATCAAAGAGTAGTGTCAATGTTGTAAAAGTCTTAAATGTCAATAGTATCAATAATGGAGTCATTCTTTTAAACAAACTCGATAACCTTCGAGACATTGTTTATTCATTTATAGCAATGGTTCTAAAGCTTCAATGTCATATAATATCTCACCTGAGTACACAGCCATATTTGGGCAGTGATGTTGTCCTTAAATAGAAAGTGTTATAAAGCATAAGATACTCTGGCTGAAAGACTTAGCGTTTTCAGTGAAATACATTTTTGGACGTATGCGTCTAAATTTCTATTTCTCTCTACAGAAATTAAGACTAAAATTAAACTGTGGTTCTACCGGACATTTAAGACAAAATGCGCATTTTACTGCCAAATTTGCATCACACATACATACAGGAGCCTCCCGAATTTACTTTTTGAGAGGGGACAGGGGTATTTTACAATAAGCAAGCTTATATATGTAATGCGAAGAGACATTAGGGATTTGAAAAAAAAGCACAATATTGCCCTAATCTTCAGATGTGCCGAATAAGGAAATTTCATGAAAGACACTGTGACTTCCCGCCGGAAGAGTCAAGTTGCATAGAAATAATGAGCAATGATTTTCAATTATTTTAAACGAGCTAATGGTTAAAAATTTTATTTCCTTATTCTTTATATTTTCTCCATCTTTAAAATATTTTTTTGGGGGGGGAGGGGGGAGTTATACACCGTTACTTTTGTTATACTTCATCAAGCTTCTGAAGTAAGACATCATTTTAAAGACTTTTACCACTATAAGCGAAAAATAATTTAGCAACTCACAATTTTGCTGGTATTAAAAAAAAAAAACGCTTAAAAAAGGGGGGGAGGTTGCGTTCTTTCTGTCAAGTGCCAGGGGTGCTCATCCCGCCCAAGCTCAATGGCGCAAATCCCCCCCCCCCCATTTTTCACAACCCCTTTGTGCTTTTTATTTTTTTTTAAATATTTATTTATTTTTTTATTTTATTTATTTATTTTTTTAATACTTTTTTTTTGTTATTTATTTATTTATTAAAATTATAACTATTATATTTTTTATGTATTATTACTTTTTTAAAAGCTCGAATTATGCGCAGAATAGAATCGCTTTTTTTCCCTTCCAGACATTCCAAGCACACACACACACAACAAATAAATAAATAAATAAAAAATAATAATAAACAAATTAAAAAAATAATTTAAATTGAAAAAATAAATTAATGAATAATTTTATTTGAAAAAAAATCAGTAATTTAAATTTGAAAAAAAAATAATAAATAATTTAAATAAACAAATAAATTAGTTTTAAAAACTCCCCCCCCCCCAATTTTGATGCCGCAACTTGCTCCATAATCCCCCCCTGTGGGCACCCCTTCAAGTGCGAATGTTTAGCATGGATTAGTTAGTTTTATTTCGCATGTTGAACGTATTTCCCGTTTAATTACATATTGCTAATATTGTTTTAATTTGATCAAAAATGTTCGCTTTTGTTTTTAAAGAATTAGATTAAGTTCCACGCTCCTATATCCTTATTTTTGGGAACCGGTTAATTAATTATCCAAATGAAACAAATAAATCATCATCACCATTTTAACTGCAATATTCTTATCATAATAGGGTCATTCCATGTCAAGTGTCCCAAATTTCGAAAAAATCCCCACTCGACCCCCTCCGATTTTGATGAAAATTTTTTTGGATGTACATATAAGACTTGCATGAAACCATACCAAATTATAGCTCTATAAGCCTTATAGTTTAGCCAATAAAAATTATGGAAAAAAGGCCTCTTTTTCGTGTCTTGAAAAAAATGAACAAATCGTCAAGTTTGTGCTTTTATTGCTCGCGACCTAAGACGATTATCAGCCTCAAATTTGGTGATTCTGATCCCTGTTTAGGGTAGAATAGCCTACTTGTGTAACAAAAGCTCCATACACTGTAGATTTTTTGCAATTTGCTGCCAAAGTTGGTAAAAAATCGTATTTTGGTAAATTTTGATCATACGTTAACAGCTTGTATCTGCCGAGAGAATGACTTTCTGAAGCTAATTCTTTCCTCGTTTATAGCCTGATAGTTCGTCCGAAAGGTGTGCAAGTGGCATCTCGATAGCTCAAATAATTGCTGAATTATGCGAGTTGAAATTCCAGTTAAATTTCTTTTTTCTCAATTTTGTCTCAATTTCAAAGGGCAATATCTCAAAAGGGTCATCTTGGATTTGAATTTTCTTTACATTATTGGAAAGAACACACTTTTCTTAACTAAAATACGTTATTTTAATTTTTGAGACAAACCAGTTTCAAGGGTTATTGCAGGTCAAAAATGTGTACGTCATTCTACGTGAAATCAAAGAAAAAAAGACGTAGACCTCAAAAGTTGATATCAATTTGTTCTATTAAAATTTACAGGAGCTATTGTACTTATGTTCTGATGATATGTCACTTGGCAAGGTGTCATTAATATTTTAAATTCATAAAAAGCATCGTTTCCTTTTTCAAAAAAAAAATAAAAATAAAATAATTAATAGTTGAGATAAATAATAAATAAAACAGTTATTATGGTGTATACGTGATAAAAATTATGTATAATAGAACTGCAGAGCCATTTTTCTAAAATGCGATAACGAAAGTTTTCGATAGAGTTGAATATTGCAATTATTTCCACCGTGTAAATAAATGATAACAATAGTAATTGAACATATGATAAGTAGTAATTGAAAATCCATTCTTTATACTGCCGAGGATGTGTCTTTCAGCCTGTGTACTTTTATTCTTTGAAAATTAGAGGGAATATAAAAGCACTGCACTAAAGAGAAAACTATCGCCACAAGAAAAAATTTACAACATTGTCTATGTATATTTATTCAAAGTAGATGAATTAATTAAAAGAAAACTTTAAATCAACTGTTAGGATTATTGTAAAAAAATTATTCATCATAGTTTCTTTGTGAAGGTATACTTTAAAGAATTATATTTGAAAAATATTTTTTCGACCGATTAATTGGCCCGATTTTGCCGATTATTAATAATCGGCAAAGTAGCCGATTATGGCCGATTAATCAGTACTGCCGATTAATCGGTGCATCCCTAGTAGTAGGTACTATAAAAAACGGAAAAACTGTAGCTTTGAGCCTTGTTTGAAAATTACTAATTAAGTTTCTTTCAAATGCACTTCTCTTACCTTTCCAAATCTCCAAATATTAATGAATATCGAAAAAAATATTCAAAAAGTTTATATCATGAAAAAAAATGCTTCAATTATTTAAAAATTATTCAATAAATTAAATGGAACGGTCATTTTAACTATTATGAATCAATCATAGTAAAAAGTGTTATCATCTTTATGAAAAACATAATCTAACTAATAATACTTTTCGAACCCCTCGTTATGTTTCTCATTCGTATACATCGCGCTTTTCCTCTATCTCCTGAAATATAAGGTAATAAATAAAATGTATTCAAATTTCTGAAGTAGCTATTTTTAAATTTATAATAAATTACCCCCGAAAAACAATGTAAGTATTTTCAATTCGTTTTATTTTTATTTGGAAAAAGGAAATTAGTTTGAAGTTTTCCTTTGTTTAATTCGGAAGTTCATCTCGATATCAGAAAAAACTAACTTTATTATGTGGATGAACATAATAAGTACTTGAATGTTTGCGAAAACGTTTTGTTTAATGACCTTGCTTACATCACGTTTTCAGACGTGTTTTTTTTTTTTTTTTTTTTTTTTTTTTTTTTTTTTGCCCCAATTATAAAGAAGGGATACTACTCATGAACCTCCTGGTTTCTTTTTTTTTTAATACATATTTTCTCGCATACATACCAAGACGAAATTCTAAAACCCATAAATTTTGAGTAAAATTCTAATAATTAGAAAAAAAAATGGGATTATGAAATTCGCGAATCTACATCTAATTTTTTAAATCTTTTTTTTTACCAGTAAATTATTTTGCTGTTCTTATTGTGTCTCACAATTTTTTTTTTCTTTTTGCTTCTTTAAAATTGTGATATGAAATATTTTTTAAAAGTAAATCAATAATAAATTTGAAACCCTCCTAAATTATTTTGATGAAGTTGTCCTATATTTTTCTGAAGCATGTATTAGCACATGTCTTTTCCTTTTTTGATCTTCTTATAAAACTATGTTTATTTTTCATTAAAATGTATTTTAGTAATTAATACATTTCAGGGTTATTCAAGACAGTAAAAACGATTTTGAAAAAAATCGAGACAGTTACTGAAAATTTGGGACTGTCCCAGGAAATTAGAAACGTATGGTCATTTAAGAAAACCTCTGCCACTATCCATCTTACAAATCATTTCCGAAAGCAGCCGGCTAAATAGTGGGGTCAAAGCTATTAGTAGTTTCATGAAATTGTGTCTTTCTTTCTCGTTTTTTTTCAGCAAAGCCAAAGACAAAATACTTCCTGACGCTCATTCTTTTTCGTCCGCACCGCTCCAATAAGTGAATTGATAAAATGTACGCAACCGAGAAGGCCACAGTTTGTCCGCGAAGAGTCGACTTTTTGCTAATTGTTGCTCATCAGATGACTTCTGAATTGTATCCGAGCCTGTTAAAAATGTAACGAAAAAAATTTCGCCTATTCTTTCAAACTAGAAGTGGCATTCGAGAAAGGGCGGAGTCGTTTCGTGACACCAACCGCGACTTGCACTCTAAGCTAAATGTTCGCCCGATTGCGGAGCTCACTAAAATAGTTTCGATTTCCCAGCTCCCACTTATCTTTCTGGAATGAGGAGTTGAAGTCAAGAAAAAGTGCCGTTTAATTACAGAAATATATATCCAAATAGAAAGGTGAGTGTGTTGAGTTAGTTTCTGTTCCTAGATTTGTATTACTTAAGACCCAAAGATTCTCAAATTGTTGGCCGTAAGTCACTTTTTAGAGTAGCGCTCTCCACACTCTAATAAGCTTACTTTTATAATTTACTTTTATAATTAAAGCACTGTGTTGCAGCTGACTTTTGGTAGTAATGCATAAAACTAATTGTCATCCAAGGTAGGAAAGTCCACTACGGAGACCTTGTTGCAAGAAGGAGACAGCTACAATTTAAAAAAAAAAAAAAAAAAATCAGAAATCGCAGGAAACGTTTTAAAAATCCGGTTTTAAAGATTTTGTTTTTTTAATTTACTATTTAATAAAATCTACTTCTGTAAAATAAATCTGAATGACATTTAAATTAATTGAAATTAGGGATGCAAAGATTAATCGGTCACTTTACCGATTTTTTATAATCGGCCAAATTTTGCAGATTAATCGTCTTAAAAAATATTTATTAAATATTATTTTTTAAAGTATACCTTCCCCAAGAAACTATGATGAATAATTTTCTGCAATCCTTACTATAACGTGTAGTATGAAAGTGTACAGACTAAAAACAAACATATAGTTCATACAGTTCGTAAAACTGAATGGAATAAGAGATAACCCTGAAAGCTGATATTCATATGACACTATTAGGAATAATTAAATTCCTGAACTTTTAAATTGGAATGCAAAAGCATGATAACTTCATTTTATTCATAATTAGCCAAATATTGCCGATCAATCAGCAGAATTTTTTTTCATATATTTCAATTCAAAACACAAAACCGACAATAAGTGGAGCTGCGTGTTCCGTTCTTGCACTTCAATCTTACTTTATTTTTTAACTTAGAAACTTTCGTTTAAAAAGTTCGTTTAAATCTTCGTTTGAGAAGTGAAAAGTAATCTTGATAAATAGTCGTCAATATTTTTTTAGTTTTAGTTTTGTTCTTCATAATATAATTATTTTTCTTTATAAAAGCTTCGCGTTTAACGTTTAGTCAAACGGCAGACTAAAAAATCCTCAAAATTAAAGTTCCAAACATGCTTTTTAAGCCCCTTTTCGCTTCCGCTAACACGTTTGCTACTGCTCACGATAACGTAAAATCGGGGTTCGATTATAAACATGTTGAAAAGCAATAAATATCTTTATAAAAAAAATTTTATTTCCGTTTTCTACCTTTGAAGTTATAAATACTAACGTGCATTTTCATTACAATCTCTTGAATCCCCCCTCCCCCACCACCACCCTCTCTTTTACCTTATTTTCTATTATAAACACATTTCCGCCGCTCATGCATTTTCTCCACTTTTCTGTGATTTTCAATGCGATATTTTCATTATAAAATTAGAAAGTTAAATATGTCAGCGGCTTCTATCTTGCTACCATCTTAATATATCCATTCATTTTCTTAACTATAGCTTACCATACTTTTCTGCAGTAATCTGAATACTTTTCGTTTCTAAAGAATGTTTGAAACGCACGTTTTAGTAGCCATTTCTCAGATTTTTCCATCTGCCATCGACCATTTGAAATGAAAAGTAATTGAATGTGTTTAAACCATCGGCCAACAATCGGCATCGGCGCATCAGTCGAGCCCTAGTATGGTTTCCTGATAAGAAAGACTTTTCAAACCTTATTTTAAAACAATCGAACTGTTTATTCATTGGAGTGTGTTAATTCACTAGTTGGACTACCTTGATTCGATTTTTTAACATAACATGTTTGGTGTGGTTTCATAGGCGGCTGGTGCACCAAAAAAGGTGGGGGGTCAAAAGAAATACGGGAGAGGGGGTTGAAAGAAATGGGGAGGGGGAGGTAGGATGCAGTTCCTTTGAAGTTTGTTCCTTTTTTTTTTTTTTTGCTGCAATTTGGCTATAATATTGGATTTTTAACATTGCTGATTATTTGACTTCTAAAATATGCGGAATATGGAGTAAAAATCAACCTGGCTGGCTGATTTTTATCCATTCTTATGAAATAACACGCAAAAGGTCCGCTTTTTCGAATTTTCAGCTTTTATTTTGGTGAAATTAATCAATCCAGTGAGTAAAAAATCACTTTTCACTCGATCATTACTTTTTAACCGTGAAAAGTGAGGGGGCAGTTGCCCCCCGTACCAGCCGCCTATGTGTGGTTTAATAGTACGCTTAAAAAAGTAATGGGTAGAGTCGCTAGCCATAATGGGACCAAGGCGGAATTTAGCTTCATGCCGCCCCTAGGCAGATTTAAAATCTGCCATCCCTCCCCCCCCCCCAAAGAAGAAGTAAAATTCCTTGTCTCGGAAAACGCAACTGAAGCCTCTAAAAAGTAGTATTCTGTCGTGCTAAGCGCAAAAGTCTTATCTGCAGTCGAGCTCAAACTGAGAAAAAACTCTTTAAAGCTTTGCTCCTCCATGTATTTGATTTGGATGATACTTTTTCAGAAATTTTTAAAAAAATATTTTTTATTGTCAAATGACCATAAAACATTGTATGTGGGTAAAATACGTCACAAAGAACCACCTGGTGGCGATAACTCAATTTTGTTAAAAAGTGCAGGTACGACTTTTGTGCTTAGCAAAGCAGTATTCTCAAAATTAAAATTATCCATCTTCTGAAGAAATGATGACGTTTCATATTATTTACTTTTGTACGTTTTTAATTATGCCCATAGTCTTTTTCTGTTCTAGGGTATTAAATGATACAGATGACTCCAATTTAAATAATATTTAGAATATGGTATAGTATACATATTTACACATATCAAATTATTATTATTATTTTCTCTTAGACCTCTATTGTTTTATAAAGTTTGTTCACTTTCATTGTCTTAAAACGTTTCCTTATAATGGCAACGCAGATGAATTACTATAAAATGTTATAAAGATGAGTTAGAGACCTAAGAAGACAAAATATAATGATATAAAATGAGGAAAGGAAATAAACAGTAACCGAGACTTGTTTCGAGTGCTAAGCATGGTTCACTTCAGCACTCTTTACCTTTAAAAATAAATTACCTTCTTTGAGTTGTTTTAATGGTCGTTCTTTCGGTCAGAAACATTTTGATAAATAAAAACTATTACATTCCGAAGAACTTATATTTATTCTTTTGCATCATTTTAATAAAAATCGTATTTTGCATTCGAATATTTAGCTTTGTTATGTAACACCTAAAAAAACTAAGCTCAAAGACTCTCGCCCATGAAAGGCGGGCAAGTCCTACTGTGCCCATCTCAGTTTACAGTACCGATTGCCGTGGGTTGTAAAGCACATGTCAAACGCAAAACAGCAGAGTTTAGTTCCCAAGCTCACTGATTAGTCATGTAGCTGAATCTTCGCTGAGTACTAAATCTCAATGTTTTGTGCGTTTACCATTTTATCCCACCTGACATCTTTTTTTTATAATAGCATCTTTATCCGGTTATTTTTCTATTCTTTTATTTATGATTTGAATAATGTTATACGTTCACTCACCTGAGTATCTGTATCACGCTTTAAAAACTTCTTGAAGACTTTATTCTTTGGATTTTAATTTAGCATGCTTCTTTTAGAGTTTTTCGCTTGTTATTCATATTTGTTTTGTTTGCCTTCAAGATTCAATATTAACAGAAAACCATTTTTAAATATAATAGTAATGTGTAAAAGAGAAAATATGCGTTTATCAGTCAACAAGTCACAATAGAATAAAGTTTAATATGAAACCGAAAATCTTACACGAACTCCAATCTTGTTGAGACTTCTCTCTAATAGCAAGTACACCTGCTTTTCTGCAATTGAGGATCGCTTTTTGCCTTCACAATTACTGTTTTACACTGAATGATTGACACGCTTGAAAAATATTTCGTTTTCATAAATGTGTGAAAGTAAATATTGATGTCGTTATCGAAAATGAAAGAATACTAATAGTTTTCTTTCAAAATTAACAATAATAATAATAATAAAACATGGTTAAAACAAAATTTGCTGCCCTATACCTGCCTAGTCTACCTATTTGGAAATTAGGCCCTGAGTGGGACAGCATTTCGATATTCGTGTCTGATTAAATGTGTTTATTTTAAAGTGATGTATTCTATAAACTCTATCAAAAACGCAAATGTCAAAGAAGCAGATCGTTCCCCCACGTCATTTTCTACATTATCTTTCCTATCGTATGCATGAATACACATCGGTACGAGATGAATTGGCAATTGCTAATTTTGAATGAGTTAAGTAAGAAAGGACACTTAAAAATTTATTTGCTATACTATACTGCGTTCGTGGGAAAGATAGCCTAGATTCAAATAAAGAAATGAGCCATTTAGCTCCATCAATCACGCGCTCAGCTTTTAGGAAACGAGATTTACGTATACAAGAATAAATTGGCAATAAGAAGTCGGCGATGTGAGTACTATTGGTTTCCTTTTTTCTATATACCAGAGAATATCCTTACAAGAGGCAAAGTGGCAAACCTTCTGGCAAACCTGTTAGTTTACTTTCGGTCTATCTTTTCTGTGAACTCCTGCTCTGATAAGTTGAACTCCGACATTGACAATGCTTACTTCTTTTTCGGGTTATAGGAAAGGGTAATTGGGGATTGAACTAAGTTGTGTTATTTTCGTAATCATTTTGCAGAGTATTCCTACTAAAATCTGAGACAAATACCCTTTTCTATTTATACAAAGAGGTAAACATTGTCATTGTTAGAGGTCAACTTACCAGAGTAGCACCATTATGACGCCCATATGCGAAATTTTAAGTTGAGACTCAGCTATTTTCCCCTTGATTTAACAGGATATTTTCCCCATGGAAAGCAATTTCAGTGCAGATTTGAGTAATAAAAAGTTAATATTTTTAATAATTTATTTTTGAATTGCTTTTTGCCTTCACAATTACTGTTTTACAAGACATACAATCCTGAAGAACATATGTTTATATATTTTTGATAAAAAATAGTACTAAAAGTAAGAAAGAACTTTTTTCTAGGTGGCTTGAGCCCCACTTGTCCCTCTCCGCCCCCATATGAGCCCCAATGGGTCACTGTATGCAACTATGCACGATGATTTACCAAAAACAATTACAATATTTTTTCGAAATTCTTTTATTTTAAACCAAAGGTTCCCAAAGTGTGGTCCGTGGACCCCCGGGAGTCTGCGTACTCATGTTAGGGGGTCTGCGGTACTATCCGGCTAAAAGGTATAAAATAATTGAAATTACAGGATGAGTAACAATATTTTTATTCAAAAGAAAAGCACATTTAAAAGGTGAAAAAAAAGTTCTTGCTTACGTACAATGATTTTAACACAATACTTCCAATCCTAAAATAGTATTTCGTACGTAACTCATATGAAAAGTGAACACTTAACTAGGATAACATTGCTTTGTTCACAAACTCCAAATGTTAATGATTTCTTGTAAACATATTGAAGAAATTAGTTGATAATATTTTGATTCCTAATTGAGTCTGGAATAGATTTTTACTTCCATAGCTCAAAAAAATAATGTGAAGTAATGAAAACTAGCTAAGAGATCTAAAGCATATACAAAACAATGAATAAATAAATTTTCAGGAAAAAAAAACATAATAGAAAAAAAAAAGTTCTAAATGATTTTTTTTTTTTTTTGGGGGTGTGAAGGGGGAGAGGGGGTTCGCAAAGTCAGTAAATTTTAGAAGGTGGTCCGTGGAGGTTTGTACTTTGGGAACCTCTGATTTAAACAATGATTATTTTGAATTTCAATCACTTGTTTGGTATATATGTATATATATTTTTTTAATTTTCAGATTGAAAATGGAAACACGGTGGTCGTTTGTGCTTTTTTGTCTCCTAGTTGGCTTTGCAACTTCCAAACTTGAGTCAAATAATCTTCGATTTGCGGATAAATCTTCACCTTCTCTCTTCATTCAATCTCTTGAAACAGAAACTTCATTTAAAGATGCTTATAACACCCCAGAAGAAAATTACAATTTAAGTACTCAAAAGTTTCTTAGTAAAAGATCTGACACAGAACATTTTTTTGATGGAATTCCTATTAAATTGTCGCCTAAAGTGGAAAATTACCGAATGAAAAAGCCCTTTGAAAATCGCACCAGACGCAACGAAAATATTCGTAAATTCGACGTCTTCTGGCCAACCGAAAAAAGTACCAGTAAAAGAAAGAGAAAATTTCCCGACAGCTTTGAAGACTTCCTCAGTCTCGAATCAAAACATCATGAATTGAGTGACAGAAAGTACATCCACGAGCATGAAGGTTTCTTTTTCCCGATCCATGTTCCATCTCATCATCACGAGAAAGACGATCACTTGATTCCTCTTCTTCTTCTCATTTTGCTGCCTCTTCTCCTCTTCGCTATCATCATACCCTTAAATGCCAACTTACTGTCAACGCTTTTCCTCATCATGCAAAGCAATGGAGCTACTACCACAGCTGCACAGCTTGCTGCTGCTACAGGCCGGAAGAGAAAACGAGATGTACTTTGGCAAACGCACCCATTCGTTGAGGAACGTGTCCTGGAAATACTGCCGAAATTCATCAACCTTATAGAGGATTTGTAAAAGAAAAGTCAAGGACAATTTCAAGCGAAACCTTTTGTTCGCATTTCTTATTGTTAAGTATCGATATAATGTGGCTCTGGTAGGTTTAGCAATGATCTTGACAATGCTGACTTCTTTTTTGGGGAGTTCAGTGAAAAAAAAAGATGCGTTATTACTACCGATTGGAATTAAAATACTTTTGTAAAACTGCTACTAAAGTAACCTAGTTCAACTCAAACGCCAATTACCTCTCTCTATTTCTTCCCAAAAGCAGTCAATACATATTGTCAAGGTCATAGCTCAACTTATCAAAGTGAAGTAATAATTGAGTTTGAGAAATACCACACAAGTAACTTTCAGCCCTTTCACGCTTGAATCCCGTAAGCATTTAAGCATACCGTACTCGATTTTGGACATGCGAAAAGATACGCGCCATCATTGGTCGATTGCGTGTCAATCAATCGCCTAACGCCGCCCATAGGTTCGGAAAGTACGGGAAGTGAAAGAAAAATGTCAGAACAGAGTGTAAACGTCGTGCTAGGAAGGGGGGGGGGGAGAGAGAATAGATATTAACTGTCTTGACATCGTAAAATAAATAAACATTTAGAATTGTTAGAATCAAGCTAAAAAGTGTTTTATTTCCAAAACAAACATAAATAACTTCTATGCAAATTCATCTCAAAACACGGAGTAGTGCCATCTATATGTAAACACGGAAAACAATTTATGGAAATGCAATTTTCTTTTAAAACTTAAAACCAGTGCTCCAAATGTATTGGATTACTACTGTTCATGAATAATAGGAAAAATGAATATTCGCGCCCTTCTAAAACAGTTCTGAAAGTGCTGCAAAAATACTACACTTTATATTTTTACACATTTTTGATATTTTTTACAAATAAGATAGTATCTTAGAAATTTATTTTTGAGTAAAAGGGAGAAAATATTAAATGTTTACTACAGTGTTTGAGGTTTAGGGATAGATATTCTTTTATTGTTACTCTTAATGCGATATGTGTACAATGTACATGTATTAGCATCTGTTTAATCAGTTCAAGAATTATTGATCATTAGACAGTTAAAAATGTTCATATACATTTTCTTTAAACAGGAATTTCTATTAAACGTTTGTAGTGATTATCCGACTAATTATTAATGAAGAAAATTTCCTGATTACTGGCCCTGATGAAGTATCTCGTGGGGACAAGGTACATAAATTTTAAACGAAGAAATTAAATGATTTGGTCCCCTTAAAAACCATATTTTTTGGATATCGTTTAGCATGTCGTCTAATTGAAAAAAAAAAAAAGTTTATTGTCGAGTACTTAGTGCTACCTTAAAGTATGATTTTTTTCCCCCTGTCTTAATTTTCAGTTGGAGCAAAAAGAATGCAAGACAAGCAGAAGAACAAATTATGTGTTTATATACCCCAAAGTTATTTACAGATAGCACTAACGATTTACCAGAATAGGAAACGAAACGAAATGGAATATTTATATCTATTAAATTCACAAGCTCGAAAGTAACATTAAATTAAACGGACTTACAGAAATCGACAGTAATAATTTCCAAATTTTTATTACCTTGTTAAAAGCTTTACTGATGTATAACAGCCCCTCCCTTTGCAAAATAATATATTTTATAATTGATTCAATTATATTTTCCAATATTTTAGCACCAATAAAAAAAAAAGTATAACGTATACACAAAAAGATTTAATGCACATTAAAGTAGTCTAAATGCTAATGGTATAAAAATGCTTTTACCATTTTCTACCACGAAATTATGTAATTTTTAAGTAAATATTCGTCTTTTATTTTTATGGAGACCTGTGCGAATTCATACAGGCTGTATCTCAGAATAGTATTGCCTTTGTTTTGGCGTCGAAAGGAGATCTATCGATAAGTCGATTCGACCAATGATAGCGCGAATCTTTTCGCATGTCCAAAATCGAGTACGGTATGCTTAAATGCATCCCGTAAACATGCCAAGTATGTATAAAAATTTGATGAGAAAACAACAATGACATCATAGAACACATGCATGAATCAAAATGCACTAATTGCCTGATAAAATTGATTCATCGTGAACTTGAAACGTAGGGACGAGATGGATGGATGGGGCGACGGAAGGGGCTGGCACCACCGTATTTATGCCATAACGAAATGTTTAACTATTTATTTTTTAAAGCTATATTGTACAGTAGATGTAATAGCTTCAAAATCTCGCTTGATTCTAATCTGTTACACCTACTGGACTAGCTATAAATAATTTTCGCATTTAATTTCAGCGTAAATAAACTGTCACATTCCCCCTAACTCTCCCTTATTATTGAAAAGGGCAAAAAATAACGAGGTGTTTTATTTGTCCCCCGAATTACAATTTTTAGATCAATTTGCTTTCATTCTTATCTGTCATAAATGCATCATAATGTAACGCTGTTTGAGCAACTTGGCAGATGTGATTGTACACAAGCCGGAAAAAAATAAGAGCAGGAATAAAGCCTGATTGCTTTTGCTTTCATCGTTCCTTATTATGTAATACATGATGAAAACAAAAAAAAAAAAAAAAATTGAAATATTTAAGGTTGAAGGTGTAAAAAAATTTGAATTTTGACATCTCGAATTCAAATTATGTTTTTCGTAATGACGAATTGTTATAGGTGTGTGTGTACTTCTTCGTCACCATGTCCTGCATTGTGGTGCAGCAGGACTCACCCTGTTGCAGACTACGTCTCGCTGTACCACAATGTCCTGCAGTGACCGGTGGGCAGATTCCGGAAGATTGAGCACCAAGACGCCAGACGTTGGCAGACAGCCAACCTGAAAAAAATGGTTACGCTCCGTCTGAGGTCCAAAAAGAAAACGTATAGCAATTTGTCATTGCTCAAAAAAATAAAAGAAGAAAAAGAAAGAAAAGAGCTGTTCGAAAGTTCGAATGATATCTGTTTTTCTTTCAAAAAAATGTTGTTTTAAACATATGCACCATTCACGACTAAAAAAAAAAAAATCTGTATATAAACTCTATTTTAAAGCTTTAAAGTTTTTAAAACATGAGGGATTTTCGTAATTTCTTTCAATTCAATCTTAAGCTATACAGTATACAGTGCGTCTCCGGTTTAGTTCACTTCCGACGTAGATAATGTTTTTCCTTTTTTGGGTAATAGGAAAAAGTAATTGGCACTGAATTGAGTTGGGTTACTTTCGTGATGGCTTTGCAAAATTATTGCAACTCAAATGCGTGGCAATTAAAGCTTGACCATGGAGAGATGGCGCGAAAGAAAAAAAAAAGAAAACGTAATAATATGTCCTACACAACATCTTTTGCTTGAATTTTGTGATTATTAATTATCTGTAATTTTTTCAGCAATATTTATTACTATGCTTAGTTATTAAAATAATTTTAAAGCAGTAAGCTACCTGCCCATAAGCTTGGGCTAAGGCAGAAACATGCAAGGTGGTGTATTGCATATTGAAATAATTATTTATCTTACTCTTAACAGTTAAATATTTTTATAACTGCCTTTAAAAACCAAGCGTAATTTTATTGAGACATTTGTTAATTCATTTATTATTTTTATTACTTTATAAAAAAGAAAGAAATACCCTAAGCCGTTCGCAAAATTTTTCACAAGTATTTAACGGCCCTCGAGTTGTCTTTTTTTTCTTTTCTTTTTTGCAAAAAAAAAAAAAAAAAAAAGAAAAGAAAAAAAGTGGAAGAAGAAAAAAGAAATGAAAAAAAAATGAAGAAAGAAGAACAGCAAGCCGCGATTTTTTCTTTTTTTCGAAAACTTTTGCCGGTCCGCGAGTCAAAAAAGGGTGAGAAATGCTAACTTAGATCACACCTATCCTTTTTTCATGTGTTAGAAAAAAAAAAAACTTAACCCAAAACCAAATGTTTATAAAAATGTAAGCTAAAATTGTTTTTAACAGCACAAGTAAACTACATCGACCAAAAAATGTAAAGTAAATCCATTATCTTCATGTATAGAAAAATCATTCAGATAACACAGGTCTGTGAAAAAGTTTTTTTGAACAGCTGCTGGGATGTTTTGACAAATTTTAGTTTTTCAGTGTGCTGAATCCAATGAGCTTTATTTTTTTTCTACGTACTTTCACGTACAGTTTTCTTGCAATACGTAGAGGTTTAATTGTCTAAATCAAAAAATAAAAGTTAAAAAAACAACCATGTAGTTATTGAGGAAAAGGCTATGCATTTTTTTTTTTTTTTTTGCTCATTACAATGCATTTTTAAAAATGAATTACGTTCAGTGTTTACTCCTTTTCACGGTAAAACGGTTTTTTTCCTTTCACTGATACTCCTCTTGGTGCACTTTTGCTGGTTAGAACTCGATGTTTCCCTCTTGAGCATCCAACGGAGTAGTCTGATCATATTTACGTCCCATCTTCCTTGGTAACGTCTCTCTAAGTCTTTTACATCTTGTGATGAAATCTTTTATCCTGTAACCTGTTCCTCACTAAAGTCACCAAGGTTTTCGGAAAAATAGTCTACACGTAAATGCAGAAAATGGACTTTTAAACTCACATTGCAGTGCTGAGCTTTGCATGCAGTCAGCATCCTCTTAATTATTATGATTTTATAGACTGAGTTCTAGTTATTTCCCAAAAACTTTTGTACCACATCCTTGAACGAGTTCTAGGCTTCTTTTTCATTTTCATTCATTAATTCATGAAACAATGGGTCAGACAAAAGTTTATGTCAAGTCCTGTAAATACTAGCTCTTTCAATTTAGCGTCAGACAATTTCGAAAACTTCGAGCAAATACGTTTGAAATAGTACATCTTTTGGCAAATCGTTGTCAAAATTCAAAAAAAAAAAAAAAATAAATAAATAAATAAATAAATAAAAAATAAATAAATAAATAAATGAAAAAGTGAAGTAATGAACGAAATTAAAATGCTAATTTGTTTTTCCCCATCTTAATATATAAAAATTACGTGTCCCTGTGTTTGTGGCCAATGGACTCCTCAGCTACTGAACCGATTTGAACCAAATTTTACACGCAGTTTCAGCAAAGACTCTATAGCTTCGCACAAGACTGGACACTTCAGCTCAAATCAGTGCTTTCACTTTTCGACCATCGACCGTCAAAGATTTGAAACGGGAAAAGCCAACAATTAGGAGATCATTTGGCGAAACAATTTTAGTCAAAAGAGTTTTACCCACTGTTGGGGCGATACGTCGCCAAAGTGGGGCGTCGCCATACGATGGCTCACGGCGCTCGAAGAGGCCGAGGGTCTTTTGAGACGGGGGGACATTTTGGGGGTCGCGGGAGCATTTCAGCACGGGGAGGGAGAGTAATGTTTTCAGCGAAAGGTTGTTTATGGACAGGTTGTGTTGAAAAAATTAACAATGAATTCAAATGGAGCGCGAGAGGAATAATAGAATAAGCCCCAGATGACAATTTTAATTTCTCTCAAATATATGTAAGAATTATGAAATCATGCTGTAAAATTGTGAATGAATTTAAATATTCAATCTATTTTTGAAAAGCAATCAAACTGTGGTGTTAACAAAAGGGGTCAGTAGAATCAGTTACAGGCGGCGCCCTCGCATGTTTATGAATCCTGTTTTTTTTTTTTTTTTTGCTAGATTATTTCTTTCATTTTTTTATCTATTTATTTTTTTATTCGTTTTTTAAAGCAAATTTTTTGATGTATTTTGATCGTTGTTGAAATTGTATTATTTTTAAGTTTTATTACGCGTTACTGGTCCTGACACGTCTTAGTAACTCGCAATCACAATTACCAGTGGATGTTTTTTATGCTATAGAGAGGTAGGGATGTAAACCGCAGCCTCTATCATTGGACCCTCAGAAAACTGAACCTTATGTCTTAGCTGTCAAAAAATGGAGACCTTCTGTCCGAGGATCTTATGTCCGCTGGACCTTATGTCCGACTCTCCTTCATTATTGGCTGCTGGTAAGAAAATGATTTTTTTTAAAGAAATTCTGGAAAATACATGAAATGTTTAGGATTAAAAATGTGAAACTAGTAAAAAAAAAGATGTAAATATTATATTATTTAAGAATATTTAATTTGAAAAGCTAAATTCAACTCCGACTTAATTGTTGAGCAGCTATTTTGAAGATGAGTAAAATTAATTAAGAGTAGTATCATTCATTTTTCATTAATACTCCTAAACTCTGCTCCAGTGGTTGGTAAAATGGAGTTGTGAGCCGCAAATGAATGTTTACACAAGCATTTTTATATTACAGAAGCGGGTGAGTAAGCAATTATATTTGGATTTAACTAGAATCTGTGTACTAGTGACTTAAATAGTTTTGTCCAATATAAATTTCATATTATATGTTTCTTTCTGTATCCTGTTTTTTGGTTACCACGCCAGATCTTCCTCATTTCTTTATTAAATTCCGTGATTTACCCCTCATTTTAAAGCATATCGTGCGGCTATTGACGAAAAGTAAACATATTTCCTTGCCCAAAAGAAAGAAAAAAATCAGTTTCTTTCTGTTTTTTTTTTTTTTTTTCATAATTTTTATTATGCATCATTTCAATAAATAGGATCGGGAAACTAAGCGACTAGCACGGTTGATGGAGCGTCGTGCTTATGATAGGAACGGCGTTTAAGTCCGAATCCGGGGAACGGAAAACCTTTTATTGGGTTTTTTTTCTTCAGCACAATTCTGATCCATTTTTCCATTAATGCGTGATATAATCTCATTGCAAAATCCTGAGCTACAGATCTGTTGCTGTGAAAATCGGGAAACAAAACATTGATTTTAATTCAGTAAATCGTAATTTAAAATCTTATGCAATAATATTTCTCTAGCCTGTTTTCTGTTACCATGCGAGAACGCGTATTTATTTCTAAATGAAATTCTATGATTTGCCCTTTATTTATGATTATCGTGCTGGCAATTGGCGAAAAATAGGTCCACTGTCTATTTTTTTTCAATTTTTATTTATTTATTTTTTTTATTGCACATAATTACAAGGAATAGCATAGGAAAACTGATATGCAATGGCGCGGTTGGATAGATTTTTTTTTTTTTTTTGTTTCCACATAAAATTTCGTAAAACTACAAAAGTAATTTCTCATTCAGCAAAAAAAAAAAAAAAACTTAATTTCACGCCTGTTCTTTTTTTGGGGGGGTGGAGGGGGGGCTATTTTCCTAAAAATTACCAGAAAAATCGAATTTTTAATTACTGCTCTCAAGCTCGGAAACTTCGCGCGGGTGAGATAGCATTGAATTAATGCTTGACTTGATATTGGCCCATTTTACGACGCGGCAACAAAAGTTTAAAAAGCTCAATTACAAAAAAATAATAATAATAATAATTATAATACTAAGTCCCCTCCTTGTGACAGAAAAGCCACCATACTCGAAAAATACTAGTTTTTCCTTCACATATTCTAAGCAGCTACGTCTTGGACTTAGGGCTCGACCATATGCGTAAAAGGATAGCTCTGTATTTTTATGAGTATATTATATTAAGAGGTAAAAACTACACAAGTGTAGTTCCACGAAATACACCCCACCCGCAGCTCGTTTGACCGTTATCAGTAGGGGAAGACCGCCTATATTGGACCACTGCTTAAATTGGACCTCGGGCTTAAAATCTAATACAGAGATCTGTGCTACACTTTAACAGTAGAAACATAAAGTTTTAGGAATAAAATCAATGTGTATGAAGTTTCACCAGTCTTCGAACTGTTTAGCTTGAGTTACGGCTTGATTTGTGTTGAAAACGTGCGAAATCTTATTTTTCGGACTTGTTTCTAGAAAGATAACTCAAAAACTTGTGAATTGCGGTAAAATGCTGTGACAGTATTATAATTTGTGTTTAATAAGGATTACATCGATGTATTTACATGCGCGATTGTGATAGTTTTTGACAGAGCAATGAGCTGAAGAATAAAAAATGGCGTGTTTTCCTTTATTGGACCGAAAAAAATTTCCTATATTGGACCGATGGTCCAATTTAAGAATATGATTTTAAACAAGACTTTTAATTAATCGTAACACAAAATAAGTGACTCGTTTCATTTAATTTTAAGCATACTTTAACACCGATTCACGATATTCATTTAAACTTTTTTATCAAGCACATTTTTATCAAGCAGAAGCTGCAACTTCTTAAAATGTATGTTTTTTCTTTCTCTTCATCCATTAAGCTGCAGTTTCAAGTTGTTAAACATAGCAATTAACTTAAATAACATTTACGCTGGTTTACCGAGAGAAAAATATGAAATTCTTCCATATTTTGGAAACAATTTATATGCTACTAAAATGTTCAATGTAGATGAAGCCGGTCTTTTCACTGTCCAAAAGTCCCAAAATATATTGACGTATAGAGGTTAACATCAGGTTGCATCAGTAATGAGTGGTGAATGTGGTAGAAACACACTGGTTATTTGCTGCATGAGTGCAACAGAATTGCAAGCTCCCCATGCTTATTTTTAAAAGATTACGTTCTATGTATGAACTTATCGTAAAAGCTTCCCTTCCCTGGTGAGCAATATGCTTGTTCAAAAAAAATGTTGGATCACAAACGATAATTCACACAATTGATACAACCTTTCATCAAAACTGTTAAGTCAAGCAATATAAAAAGCATGTCCTTCTATTAATGGATAGGCACAGCACGTACACAAGGAACATTGATTCAATAAACTTGGCTAACGAGAACGATATAATAAGAATTTCTCTTTAAGCACATTATACACGTAGATGTGGTCTTTATTCAGTCTGTCGACATATTTTAATCGAGCATGTGATACACGATGCGAGAACATCTAATGAAATCCATTATATAATATCGCATAAGAGAACTGCTTGGTAACTCTTATGGGCAAACCGCAATTAAGGCCATGGCAAATGCTCTGAGTTGATTCTAAAGAACAGGAGTTTGGCCTGTTAATTGACATGTGTTTAATGACATTGACTTGGCTGCAGCAGAATTAGAGGCAAAGTAGTCCAGATAAAACTACTCAAAGTGATCAGGTTTCATGTTCGGTACACCATGTACAAGAGCTAGCTACGACTTAAATTAGTACAAGTTCAGCAAAATCGGCAGATAGTTCTCATCAAAACATGATTTCCAACTCTAACTATGATTTTGTGAAGCCGGCTCACATATCACCTTTGCCTAAAAAAATAGAATGAACAAAAAGGAAGGCTGTCTCAGCAATCATTCTAACGCCGTATAAAAGAGGCATAGAGCAGAAAAAATTACACAAGAAGGAGCAAGAAACTGCACAAAACAATTGTTATTGCAATACTTGTCATAGAGATTAAGTACAAAACTTGATTAAGTGTATGAAATGCCATCAGCGAGTTTAGCAACACTGCCTAAGTGAGGTCGAAGCAAAAGAAATGCTATTGCAAATCCTGGAAAAAAGCTGTACAGTTCAAATATAAATTATTCTATGATTTCCTGGTACGGTCCAATTTAGGAAGCGCATGGTTCAATTTAGGCGCATATATTCCTAAATTGGACTTTTGGAACTTTTTATAAGATAATTTTTTAAAAAATAATTTTCGTATTTATAGAAAATATAAGCTCCTAGAGCGGTTCCTGATTAAATTTAGCTTACGATGCCCTATTTTGCATTTCTGTTTTGCTTCACATTGAGCGACACAGGCCTCCTGTTCTTAGGGGGTCCAATATAGGCGGTCTTCCCCTATCAAGGAAACTGTTACCCTCCTAAGACTGTTGACAAGAGGACAGAACCGACAGAACCTGGAAAACAAGAGGCCATAAAACACATGGCCTAGAGCCCGAAGAGGTCGAAGAATGATGGAGGACCACCGCCTCCAGACGTTTTGTTCCGCTTAGCTACTTGATTCCAGGGTGCTTGATCCCAACAGCAATTACGGGACAAAGAGTTGAATACATACAAGGAGACACTTCGCTTTTGGCGATTGTCGGTGTAGAGCGTGAAATGTTGTTTACGTGTTTATGGTGTAAAGAAAATAATTTTTTTTGGAGATGTTCATACATGCTAGAGATACTTAATTCTCTCCCTTTTATTTATTTTTCTTTTTTAATACTCCATTTTTTCCCTCCCGGACAAAATTCAGCAAAAACAACTTGAAATACATTATAGTGCAGCAGATATATGACAAAAATTAATGGAATTAAGCCTTTAATGATAGAAGCATATAACTTGGGATGGACATACTATATATATTAACGAGTAATTCTGGATACGCGGCCATCTGAGGTTTCGAATATTTCAGCAATGGCGGACGTTCGAAATTGCGGCCTCTGAGTACATATTATGTACTTCTTTGTTTCGTTATTCACAATGTTCATAGCGTACGTTGCGAAAAAAATCACGGGATTTCATACCCTTCTCTTTAAAAGTTTTATTGCGTTCCCTTTTTCAGTGAATTTTAACTTTAACCTATAAGGGCGCTTCATAGTTCTTTTTTATCGCCCAAAAATGCGCAGCAGATATATGACCAAAACTGATGGAATCGTGCCTTTAATGGTAGTTGCTTACAAATTTGAGTACAGATGTCAAATATATAAGGTGGTAATTCTGGATATTCAGCTATTTAAGTTCTAACATTCTAGCATATTACATTACATTACACTCCAGATTCCCATATTTCAGTAATGGCGGACATTCAAAATGGCTGCTCTTGAATGTATGGGTGATTCTCCAAAAACCTGGCATTTTCAACTCACAAACTCTATAAAAATAAAAATGCTTAAAAAAATCTAAAAAAAATCATACTTACTCTTTGTTAGGAGCTTATTAAGATAAAAATAGAGGGAACTCACTTTAAGTATGCCAGATTACCAGTGCTTTAAAAGTAATGCTAGAGTGGCATTTTTTTTTGTTTTTGCGCCAGGAGAGGGACATTTTTTTTGCGCCAGGAGAGGGACATTTTAATCAAAAAAGGCTGATATTTCTACCCGGAATTATAAAATAATGGTATTTTTCTCTTTTATCCCTCTTAACTCAATTGCACACTGCAGGCAGAATTATTATTTTTATTTTATTTAGAGCAGAAATGTTGGCCAGGAGAGGGACATCGAAAATGTGACATACCTCATTTTGAACTAAAGAATAATAATACGAACAGCAGACACATTCTATAGACAAAATACTCTATGAGTCCAAAGAAGTGATGAGAATAAACAGTGTTATAGCACTGCAGATTCAAAATTCCTTCTTTTTGCCTTTAATAATTGAACCAATTTTTAGGCCAGGAGAGGGACATGCAATCTGGGGACAAACTTCAAAATGATGTACCTGATTATATAATCATTTAAATAAGCTAAAACAACACTATATTACACTCATAACTATACATAATTCAACACTACAAGTGGAATTTGTGCAATGTTCACGTAAAATTTTAAAATAATTTATTTACATTTTAGAAACAGGGTGGGACACGCAAAAAAGGTGACTTTTTGGCTATTCAAAAATTTTTGCAGAAAAAAATAAATGAAAAATTGCTTTAATGTGAATTGAACAACATCAGAATAAGTATTTCTAACAATTAAAAAAATAAAAAAAATTTCTAGGTCAAATAATTTTTGTGCTGTCCTACGGGGACATCATATTGTTCGGATTTTGGAGAATCACCCGTATCTGAGAAACACCATTGTTTTTAACCCCCGACGCAACAAGGAAGGTGGTTATAAGTTTGGCGTGTCTGACGAGCTGTGTATCTGTCGATCTCTGTATCTGTGTGTAGTACTCTAGCGCTTAAACTGATGGACCGATTTTGAAAAAACAAAAAAAAAGTATTGAGAGAAATTAATTAAAAACTTTTAAACTATTTTTTGCAATTTTTGAAATGAAAACATACTTGAAAATTTAGAAGAATAGTACCAAAAGAAGGAGAAAAAAAGCCTGCTGATGATAGAATGTGTTTGGAACTTCCATATCATACAGAACTCGAAACATAAAGTTTTTTTAACAAATGTGGCTCAGCCTTAAATTAACACGATTGAAAACCGATGTCATTGTTTGACGGCAAGGAAAGAAAACTAAATCCTTTAAAATGTTTATTTGTTGTCAGTTTCTATTTATTAACAATTAAATATACTTGTAATTGATATGAGTATAGGAATTTTAAAATGAGTTCCAATCTTCCCTCTTTTTTTTTCTCTGCTTTTACGACTATAAAATTTTACTGGCTTTGATTGCTTTACATTTTAGTCGAACTTTTATCCTTTCATTGTATTTTTAATCGTCAATTTCTTTCGGAATGGATTCTGCAAGTGATCATTTTCTGTGATCACTTTAAAAGACTTCGCTCTGGTAGTTTCGAATGATTTTAATGAGATGGAATGGATCTGTTTTTGGTAAATGAAGTTCTGACTGATAGTTGTCGTCACTATATTAGGATTTTCTCACTGCTTCAAAGAATATACTTGGAATGTAGGTAAGATTATGTGCGTATATTTTAAATAACGAAACAAAATGATTCTTTTAATTTTGGAGACGGATGGAAAATGTACATGCGCTCACATGGCTTCTTTTTTTTTTTGAAACTTTATTGCACGAGCACAGACGTGATGGTACAGCTAGTTAAAGAATAAAGCAACAAGAAGTTACCTCTGTACTACAACAATAATTTTAAAATACAAGTTTGAAGCACTAAAAGAACAATAAAAAAATGTATTTACTTGTTCCGGGATGACAAGAAAACATCTTAAAAAAAGGAAAAAAAATGTGAGATGAGTAGGCTTGGTGGTGATAAATGTTATAATTAAAATATTAGGACAAAAAAAGGGGTGGGGCGAAAAATAAATGTGGAAGTAATATTTAAACAGCTTTTATCAACTGAATTTTGTATCCAGAAACAAAGCACACACATCTTTTGCATTCAAAATGAGTCCCTTATAAACCTCCAAAACACGTTTATGTAATGTTTTATTTGATTTCCGTTTGCAACGTTTTTGTTATTTATTTATTATTTTTTTCTTATTACTTTAAGGAACAGTTGCACACTTCTGTACAAAACTCAAATCACATTTATAATTCAAGTTTTGTACAGGAAGAAAAAAAATCAACTCAAGTTCATAGCTTTATCCTGCAGTAAAAATTTTGCTGTCTTTAACAATATTTGATTTTTACAACTACGCGGTATTGATCGAGTACCTGATCGAAACAGCCAAATACGGAGTATTTCCCGAGTACTCGGTACGACACAAATAAAGTTATAAACTTGTACTGAAAAAACTACTTACGTAGGATTATTAATCAGTACAGGCGTTTACTGTTTTGGTGCGTAACGGTTATTCCCGTTTTAATGTGATGGAGTAAAATGGTGGGAAAGTCTTTTTTTTTTTTTTTCCGCTGTCCGTTCACTTGTTGAAGAGTGGATCGCTTTCTCGTTTGTCTTATCTCCCCTTTAATCGCAATGCCTGGACCATAAAATCTCTCGGACGAAGTGTGGGGAGAGAGCTGCGGTCACACACTTGACGATTCGAAATTGGGTGGTAATTAGTATACCCCCACCCACCCCGCTGCTTGCTCAACCTACGTTCTCTTTTTCTTGGAATTCTGAGGAAAAAGCTTGGCAACCCTGACGCCAATTCCAAGAAACTAGAATTTTATCTTGGCGTTCAATTTAACCTGCTCAGCTGTGAATGAGAGTTTTTTACAGTACCATCTTTGACTCTCATTGCAGTTGTTTTCACCGCTGTACTTCAAAACTGGTTGCGAAGTGTCCAATCTTTCCCCTTTAGAGTATCTTTGGTTTCAGTTTGTTTCAACTTAAATGATAGGATAGTTTTTATCTCAATTTAGGACCACAATATATTTTTAATTGCAAATTATGTATTTAGCTACCAGCTTTTCTGTGTTCTTGGCTAAGCCTTTTTACTAAGCCTTTTTTGACACCTCCATGGCTGAGCGACATAAAGCACACGTTCTGGCAGCTTCTGGAGCGCAGTAAACAAGTCATAATCTTTCTTATAATATATAAAAAATACGTGTCCCTGTGTTTGTGTCCAATGGACTCCTCAGCTACTGAACCGCTTTTAACCAAATTTTCACGCAGTTTCAGTTTGGCCCAACTTAAATGATAGGATAGTTTTTATCTCAATTTAGGACCGCAATATATTTTTTATTGCAAATTATCTATTTAGCTACCAGATTTCCTGTATTCTTGGCTAAAATTCTTTAAACATACCCGGAATGCCACCACATAATCTGCGGTTAAAAATTGGTTCACCCATAGTTCTTCTACGTAATTTAAATCCACCGAGATTATGCAATGGTACGCGTTTAGTTATCAAAAAAAAAAAAAAAAAAATCACCGTGAACATTATTGAGGCAATCATTTTGACTGGCAAGTTTAAAGATGAAGTAGTTCTGTTGCCACGTATCCCAATGATACCGTCAGAATCTTCAATACCCTTCAAAAGGCTACAGTTTCCCATTCATTTAGATTTCGCCATGTCCATTTATAAGTCCCAAGGACAAACAATGTCAATTTGCGGTTTAGATTTAGAAAATCCATGTTTTTCCCATGGGCAACTATAGGTCGCTTGCTCCGTGTGGGAAAACAGTCCAATCTATTTTTGTTTACAAGAGACAGATTAACAAAGAATATTGTGCACCGATTAGTGTTGAGTTAAACTGAAATGAAAAATGCTTATAATTCAAAAAATAACAAATAATATTGGTTAATTATCTACCTTACCTACATTAATAAAAAATAAAATGTTACATTAAAAAATAAAATGTTACAATAGCAATTAGCAAATTTTTAATTAACTCAATTGTTACAAGCTTGAATATAATATTTCTAAGTACTAAAATGCTACATTTTTTATTGATTTTTTGTTTCTAGCAAACTTAGGAAATTTTTGTTCGATTGTTTTCATATTTTGACCTCAAATTCATATTTATATAAAGTTGATCTCTATTACGGTAATAAAGTTTTTCGTTTCTATTGAAACATTATAGTTTAACCCATACCTTAGCCACAGCAACGCGTGGCCGGGTCAGCTAGTTCTAATATAGAAGGAATTCATTACACTATTTTATTGAGGAGCAAACTAAATGTGTACCATGCCCGTGGTCAGGATTTTATAAAGAGAGGGTTTTTAATGTTTTTTTCATCCTTGCCCGGATTGACAAGAGAACTAGTGTGTTAATCAAATTATTTCTGTTTAATGGTAACAATGAGGGGTGCAGCAGGGGGTTTCAAAATCACCACTGAGAACCCTTGGTTTTTAGTTATGTGACCAATTCTAAGTTTTTTTGTTTTTTTTTATGTATGGACTCTTATAACCTCCCCGAAGGTACATTCTGGCTGCGCAAGTCACAGCAATATTTATTACTTTACAGCTTCTTTTGAATCATGTTTATCTGGTTTCATAGGTCACGATTGTGCTCAGTGAACTAAACAAGGAGTTTATTGCAGATAACACATTATACTATGCATCTTCAAAACGGCATTGCATTATTGTTCTCTTTTTGAAAAATTGCAAATTCTTTATAATTTTTTCATAAGAAGCGATAGATATATACTCAGTTGCAGGCCCGTCATTTAGGGGGGGCAGAGGGGTCAATTGCCCTCCCCTGACTTTGAGAAATCAATGTATTTACACAAAAGTGGGGGTGGTTTTTCCGATGAAACTGCTTTGTGTTTGAACCCTTTGCCCCCCCCCCCCCACCCCTGGAAAAACTTAAAATGACGTCCCTGCTCAGTTGATGCTTTATTTTGACAGACCATCCAGGTGCAGGGGCTCCCCCCACCCCTCTGTTTTTCCAAAATATTATTTCAGTCATTAACGACAGGCATAAGCGTTGAGTCGGGGGCACGTGCTCCCCCCCCCTAACTTGATGGACACTTAATCCCTTTAACCTGAAGCTTTTACAATCGAAAAGAAAATTACAGTTAGAATATCATTTGCAGTTATTTTTATTTATTTTATCTTAGTATTATAACCACATGTCCGGGAGGGGGGGGGATGGCTCGGATGAATACAAGCGCTCTGTCAAAATTTCAATGTTTGGCACTTTAATTTTTCCAAAATTGGGATGAAAATCATCAGATAGATTTATTCCGTTTAGTGCAGCCAGAATTCCCTTCTGGAAGTTTTTTTCTTTTTTTTTTTTGGGGGGGGGGGGGGTTAAAACAGTTTTTTGGATTGCTAACAATTTCAAATGCGATTCTTCTGGGGGTGTATACCCCCTCTTGCTCCGCCAGATTTTATCGTGACCTTCTTCATGTCTGTTGCGTTACAAAAATAATAATTTAATAAAATCCATGTAATAATTTTATATGATCCTTCTCAAGGAATTAATTTCAAAATTCTATGCAATTATGTACACTAGAAAATAATTTCCCCTTTAAAATACTATTTTCACAAAATCAGGCTTATTGTGTGTGCGAGAAAGAGAGAGAGCTCGCGATAAAGAGAGATAAAGAAACAATAAACGATCTCTTTTAACTGAGTACCAGGCAGTGGCGGATCCAGAGGCTCGATTCAGGGGGGGTTGGCGATTTTGTACATGGGCGGTTGATGAATAAAAAGTGGGAAGTCAGAAAAGATATGGAGGGAGCTTTTTTTTTTTTTTTGGAAAATTGGGCAAGGTTAATGTTGTTATTTTTTGAATGATCATCTGGAAAAAAAAAAGAAAAATGGGACAAATAGCTACAGTAAACTTCGTGTCGGACGCATGGAAGCTGTTTCGTTGCGAAGAATATTTTTGAGCTTTTCAATTGAGCTTTACAAGAAATGCATTCCGTCATATTCACATAAAAAAAAAATAGTCTGTTCTAACGTGGAATTATCAGAACCCAATATGATATGGTTTTTTGGGGCACTTCTCTGAATCTCCTTAAGAGCAAGAATCTGAGAGAGTGTCACGCCTGTGATTCATGACCTCTCAGATTTTCTCCCAAAAATTACCAAATGTTTAATTTCTTAATGAAAGACCAAATCCAGAATGTTTTGCTCTAAAATTGAGTTGTTTAGTTTTTATGGATCCCTAAAGATGAAGGTGCGGCATCAAAAATTAAGCGGATTTTCAAGACATGGAAGTTGCCATGAGCCAAAACTCTTACCAGGAACTGTTTAATTCCAATTTTCTTTTTGTATATGAAATATAGAAGGTCGAAACTTTACAAAATGAATGTTAAATTTGTGGTAAGTTGTTGCCGTAAGGTCAGTGAAGGCCCTCAAAACAAGGCATTTTTGACGTTTTTTAGCGTTTTTGAGGTCCAAAAACAGCTTGTACATTTCAGTTGGCACGGCAAAAGTAGTGTCGTTTGAAAGACCAGTGTAAGCACTTTAAAATAATGTATAAATAACCGAGGAAAGTTCAACGTGCTTTTAGTTGCGTAAGGCCGAAATATGAAAAATGTCATATTTTACCGATATTCAAACGGTCATAACTTCCTCTGCCAACAACATATTGAAATATTTTTTTTGCCAATGTCATACTCTATTCTTTGTCTTAACAGAACAGTTGAGTCCTTTGAGGCGAAATGTGAAAAATTTTTTTACAAAAAATTTATTTTTTCCTGTACATTTTTTGTAAAAAAAATTTTCACATTTCGCCTCAAAGGACTCAACTGTTCTGTTAAGACAAAGAATAGAGTATGACATTGGCAAAAAAAATATTTCAATATGTTGTTGGCAGAGGAAGTTATGACCGTTTGAATATCGGTAAAATATGACATTTTTCATATTTCGGCCTTACGCAACTAAAAGCACGTTGAACTTTCCTCGGTTATTTATACATTATTTTAAAGTGCTTACACTGGTCTTTCAAACGACACTACTTTTGCCGTGCCAACTGAAATGTACAAGCTGTTTTTGGACCTCAAAAACGCTAAAAAACGTCAAAAATGCCTTGTTTTGAGGGCCTTCACTGACCTTACGGCAACAACTTACCACAAATTTAACATTCATTTTGTAAAGTTTCGACCTTCTATATTTCATATACAAAAAGAAAATTGGAATTAAACAGTTCCTGGTAAGAGTTTTGGCTCATGGCAACTTCCATGTCTTGAAAATCCGCTTAATTTTTGATGCCGCACCTTCATCTTTAGGGACCCATAAAAACTAAACAACTCAACTTTAGAGCAAAACATTCTGGATTTGGTCTTTCAATAAGATAATAAACATTTGGTAATTTTTGGGAGAAAATCTGAGAGGTCATGAATCACCTCATAATGCTAGGCGTGAGTTTCTCAGATTCTTGCTCTTAATACGTATTTTTAGGTAAGAATAATGTCGAGGCTAACAGAAAGAATGAAATTTCATTTCTAAAGCATTTAACTAAGAATATATTCAGAAATTATGCATGTTTTAAAACTTGGAAAAATAACTTTAATTGCAAATACAAAATTTTAAGAAAATATTTTGCTCTCTAATATGAAATATTTTGAAATTATGAAAATTGAACTCAAGACTGAATATGGAAAAGAATTTAACTATCGTACAATGCAATTCTTTTAAAATATACAATATGAACTGATTCTAAGATTTCATACTTTCTAATACAGACATGAAAGAGTCAAAATATTACGTACATCTTTTCAAGAAACAAAAATGAAATTAAAATAGTAATACCCTAGCAGCATAATCTCATCGGCCGATGATCGGCCATTCATCGAAACCCGATGAGATTCTCATCGGCCGGTGATCGGATTTCGATGAGTTTTCATCGGGAATTGCTCCAATATGTCTCATCGGCCAATCAGAATCCGA
>JAXGGA010012271.1:0-39344 GCA_038373865.1 Uloborus plumipes | reverse complement strand
TCAAGTTTAGAAGCTATTAATACGCAGGTTGCCACTTATATTTCTGGCCTCAACAACAATTAGTAATTCTATGTGATCGCTGACGATTCCATACGAAAATTTGTACTTTTTTACCATAAATCCCCTTTTTAGCCTACTTTCCCGTTAAAAACAAAAGAAAGACGAAAGAAGTATTAAAAGTAGCTTAATGCATCTAAAAAATATCGCCAAGTCCAAAAAATATCGCCAAGTTAAAAAAATAAAAGGGTAAATTGAATATCGAAAAATTAAAAATTTGAAAGTAGGGTATTGAGATGGGGAATTTGTGTGTCGGTCTGTCGGTCGGTCTGTTGGTCTGTCTGTCCCCCCCTAATAACTTTTGAATGAACATTCCGATTTGGACAAACTTTTTTTTGTTGGAAAGATCTCGGCGAGTACAGCTCATTCCCATATTTAATTTTTCGGTTTGAACAATTTTTGGTTCAACTTTGAACCGTTCAAACAACCGGTCCCGCGATGCTAACTTTTGAGTGAACAGTCCGATTTGAACAAACTTTTTTTTGTTCGAAAGATCTTTTCAAGGATACTTCATTCCCGTATCTACATTTTCGATTTGAACAATTTTTCGTTCAACATTGAACCGTTCAAACAAGCTGTCACCCCTAATAACTTTTGAATGAACAGTCCGATTTAAACAAATTTTTTTTTGTTCGAAGCATCTCGGGAAGGATACTTTATTAACGTATTTAAATTTTCAATTTGAACATTTTTGGTTCAACATTGAACCATTTAAGTAACCTTTCCCCACCTAATAACTTTTGAGTGAACAGTGCGAATGGAATAAACTTTTTTTTGTTCGAAAGATCTCGGCGAGTACAGCTCATTCCCATATTTGATTTTTCAATTTGAACAGTTTTTGGTTCAACTTTGAACCGTTCAAACAACCTGTGACGCGATGCTAACTTTTGAGTGAACAATCCGATTTGAACAAACTTTTTTTTGTTCGAATTATCTCAGCAAGGATACTTCATTACCTTATTTAAATTTTCCATTTGAGCATTTTTTCGTTCAACATTGAACCGTTCAAGCAACCTTTCCCCACCTAATAACTTTTGAGTGAACCGTCTGAATGGAATAAACTTTTTTTTGTTTGAAAGATCTCGCAGAGGCTTTCCCATTCATTTCCATATTTTGCTTTTTGATTTGAACCATTTTTCGTTCAATATTGAACCGTTCAGAAAAAAAATTAACATTAGCGTCTACGGGGAATTTAAGTTGAATGCTGATTCTGAACTTAAAGTCGGATTTCCTTCAAACTAACTTTGTAAGAAAATGGTTTTGATAAATAGTGTTTGTAAAGTACTTTTCTGAGTAATCTTCTGTGAGGACTTTGATTCCGACTCCGACTCCGCAAACGTGGCGGAAATGCAGGCTCAGAAAAAAAAATGACTGACTGTGGCAGACGATTTTTTGTTTATTTATTCATTTGTTTTATTGAATTTATTATTATTATTATTATTATTTTTGGCAGACGATTTTTTTTGTATCAAAAATGTTTCATTCACGAGGGCATTTTATTCTTTATTTATATTTAACAACTGCAACGGATTAAAAGTGAAATTCGAGACATTTTATCAACGGACGAGTTTTTTTTTCTTTTTTTTTCTTTCTTTGATAAAATGTGTTTTGATGTACTTTGTACTTTTAATTTTTTTTTTGAAAACAATTGAGGAATTTTTCTACGGAAGAACTGTAACAGTTACATTCTTTAAAAGGTGCGACAAAACTTTATTTATTCATTTATTTACTTTTTGTGTGTCTATTTCATCTGATGAGAGGGGTATATTTTGCTTTTAGAAATCAGCTTCAAGTGCTAAAAAGGTATGTTTGACATAATTTTTAGTCTTAGATAATCAAGAGAATAATGATCAGATGCTAGAATGCCGATGTCGATGTACGGGAAAGTAGGCTCGTTTAGTTCTTGACAGAACTTCTTGTTTACTGCTATTTTCTCTTCTAAATACCCATCGCCCCCTATCGCCCCTTAAGAATTTACCGCTCCTTTAGGTACTTATATTTTTAATATTATAGATGTTCACTTGCTCCAAATTATGGTTTTTTCCAGGAAGAAAAAAGAACGGGGGGGGGGGGTGATAGGTGTCAGTCAGCATCTTGAATGGGGCACACTCGAGTTGCGCACCGGGCAACCCTAAGAAGGGGTTGTCCAGCAAGAGAAGTTATCGCTGATCATGATTTGCGCCCTTACTTCCCCCCGAACCAAGAATTATCTCAAGTTCGCAGGGGTTGCCACTCCTGCATCTTTATCAGTGAAAGTCTCGTTGGCGAAGATAAATGAAACGTAAATTGAATTTATTTTTAACGCCTTTGAAAAAAAGTGAAAGACAATTAATTGAATTTTTTAATTACATTTCTTCTGTTCACCTGATTTCTTTTGTACAATTTGACCTTTTTGGAAAAGTTTAGGAGTGTACAAATATCACGGAATTGAAGCTTTGTCACAGATCCGGACATCAGCGGATTTTATGGGGGTTGGGGAAGGGGGCTCTCCTAAAGAAGCAAAATTAGTTCATCTGCACCATTAAATATTTTTTATTTATGTCTTCACAACACGAGTAGGAGGTTAAACTATTTAGCATAGACAAAACATATTTGAATAAAATCAATTTGTTTTGCTACAGGAGTAATATTGCAGTGCAGTCAGCTGTTAGTGTGAAATGATAATATATAAGGCTGACTAATTTGGAATTCAAGGGTACTTAATATCGTGAATGTATATATGTGAATTATCGTACTATTTTGGTAAGACTATAAAGTTAGGTAGCTAATTATCTTGAAACGATTTACGATCACATTCGAAGTTAGTTAGTATGTAATGTTTCTGAGCATTAGGCTTTAAGGATTTTTAAAAAAACATTTTAATGGAGCCTCATGAGGACTTTTTTTTTCCAACTGTATAAAATAAAACTTTTGTGTTTTGGACCAAAAACTATTTCTGTATCTGTCCCTGGTTCTAGTCATTTCAAAAATACGATACCGTGACTTTAAAAAACTTTCTTGTAGCTCCGCTGTTAAGTAATGGGCGATTCTCTGTAAACTGGTAATTGGCTGTCCGGACTGAGTATTTTAAAAATAATAAAGTGTAATAAAGTAATTATCGCTCTTAATACAAGTAAAGCATTAATACTTTGTTGCCCAATTGTATTTGGAGTGATAACAATTTAATTTTTTTTTTCTAGAAATTATCTAAGCGCCAAAAACACAGTCCCCTGGCTGTCCCAATCCCATAGTCTAACTGTTAAAGATAGTATTTCAAAAAACCTATTAACACTACAAAAATTTGGTAATTAATATCTAAAAATAGAATAATGAAGCTATATTTTTCTTATGAAATTAGGTATAATTACGTGTTTCTAAAACTTAAAATTGTCATGTAAATTCTGTCCGGAGTTTTTTCAAACAGTCCCCTGCAACAAATTCAAAGCTGTAATACGAAAAATCTATAACTTTTGCAAATTCTTTTTGGCATGAAGTTTAAAGTAATCAGTGTGAATTTGCCGAAATCGCCGAGAACGGAGTTGAAACGCTACTTTGCTTAGTTTGAGAGCCACATTTGTGATGAAAGTATGCATCAGGGTCGTTGCGAAAACAGTCCTCTGGGAAGCGATTTTATTAATGTCAATTAATTTAATTATAAAACATATTAGTTATTATGTCCACGATTTGTGCCTAAATTTATAGGTAGTCTCGTAACTAATTATGTTACAATAGTTTTGCAGATATTACGCAACAAAGAGCAAAAACAGTCACCTGGCACAGTCCCCTGCCTAGTTATACTAGGCGGGGGACTTACCCCCTGTCATGATTTATCGGAGAAACAAACTTCAATTGGCCCTCTTTCAAACCAAAGTAGCTGACTCATTTTCTGAGCAATAGAATTATAATTATACGAACATTTCAAAAAAACCGTGCCCGGACAGATTTCGTGTGAAAAATGACGAGTTTACAGAGAATCGCCCTAATCACAAACCAATAGTTATAGTAAATATAGAGTTCACCCTGACCTGCTAACGATTTCCCTAATTTTGACGAAACCTGTATGTTCGCATAATTTTAGGATCGCCTATTAGTTTTAATAAAATTTTGATATTCCGATTTATTTGGATGCTTAATTCTTCATCATTTTTTTATGCGGGAAATGAACCTATATTAATTTTACTGCAATTAATAAGGTGTACAGTAGTAAAAAAAATCAATTTTCACAACACATGACTTATGCATTTTCTTTGACCATTAACAAGTTATATAGCGATCAAATAAAATATGTCGAGACGCATTTGAAAAAATGTATAAATTATTGACTTAAAATCTAAATTTAATATTATTTTTGGCCACATAATTCGCACGGTGTGTGATGATGTTTAAATCATATATTCAATAGTGGCAATTGGCACATAATTAAAACCTTTCTGTTTAGAAGAAAATCAACAAAAAATATAACATGATCAATGTTGTGAGAGAATTGTAGAGTTTGAGAATAAATCGGTTAAAAATAATATTACGCAAAACCTTGATTTTTTACTAAGCTATATTTTATTGTGTCATTTCTGTTTTCAGGGTGCGGTATAAGTAGAAGTACGTATGCTTGTTTATAACACATATTCACATTGTTATCCGTGATCTTCACAATATTGAAGGAACATGTAGTTACTAATTTAGTTCTGAGTTATACAGCAATGCATAATCAAGTTAACTTCTAAACCAAAGAAATAGAAACAATTGTATACCACATACGAGCCACGTCGTACATCTAATTCCCCCAATTGCTATACTCATTCTTCCTGGAAATGCTTTTAGTAAAGGCTTTTAGGGAATTTGCACCTGCGTTTACAATTCTAGAAACATTCCACCTTAATCTCTGAATACTACTATTGTATGAGGTTCATACCTCCCTCTAAGTAGAATTGATAAGGCCCCATAAAAGAAGCATTCTTACTCGATATTGTAAGCAGATTTTTGTGTGAGACCTTTTAAAAGATAAGAACAACCTGTAACAAATCAAAAGTGAAATTATAGGTGACTTTTTTGACCTCAGAAAATTTGGAGGTCAATAACTCGTACATTTTAGTCTTTTTCAAGACTAATTCTTCTGTTTCGTTTCATTTCACTCATTTGATTGATGGATGATTCTCATATGTATAGTAGCAAAGGTACAATGTTATTTTCATATAACAAGTATAAATTCCGTTCAGTAAAACGAAAAACGAAAGTTTCCATTCAAGAATAAATGCTTCCGTCAATGCACCTCACCCGAACATTTTTGAATTAATAAAAAACTTGAAACTTGCTCAAACTGATACTAAACAGCATTCGCAGCGATGATGAACAAACTACAAATAACAATACTAAACAAAAACAAGATTTTGTTCAAGAAAAAATGTCATAACTAGAAAACAACAAGTTGGATGTGTTATCTTTTTTGAAATACGTGTCATACAGAATACCTAAAATATAACTTTAGTTTAATAAATATTTTTGAAGTTTTCAGTATTGCATTGTATTTTTTATGCTCAACAATTATATTCTATTTTCAGTTATTTAAAAATGATTTTGTAAATAATTAACTCAGGAGATTAAATAATTAACTTTTATCAAAGACTTGATAATATTCAAATTACACATTCTCTAAAATGTGTCATGCTTTTATAGTATTGAAGAGAGTACAATTTCATGCTAATTGTTATACTTATGTTACAGAAAATTACATTAATTTATTGTTGAACAATTCCGCGGAACTGTGATATTTTTAAAACAGCATATTGAACAAAAGAATTTTTCCCCCCTGGATTATTGTATTTTTTAAGTTGAATTTAATGGTATAGTTGAATTAAAAAAATAATTTTTGGATCATTATTAAAAATTTCTTCAAATAATGGACTCTGACAAACCTGCTACTTTTTCCAATATCAATCAGTCACCATACTTTTAACAAATTTTTAAGAATCATTCAAAATGTATTTCAGAAATTCTACTACACCATCAAATTCAGCTTAAAAAATACAAAAATCCAAGTGGAAAACATCCCTTGTTAAATGAATATTTTGCGTTTCATATTACAAAATACAGTCTTTTGCTTTAAAAATATTAACCGTGGAATTGCCCTGTAAACAATATTCATCTCTGTTTCTTCTTCAAAGAATACTTAAGGGTTTAAAAATTGATTAAAAATTATTTAGAAAACATTTTTCCTGCCGATTACGAATAATCAGCAAATCGGCAGATTACTGATTACTGCCTATTAATCGGTGCAATTCTAGTTTGTTCGAAATATTTCACTAATTTTAACAAAACAGCTTATAACGTAAATCTTTCCCCTTTATTTTCACAAAACTCTAAAATTGATCAACAACAATAGTCTGTCATGAAATAACAAAAATAAATAAATAAATAAAATAAAATATAAATAATTGAATAAAAATAAATTACTGGATGAAAATGTAATTGTAATAGCTAAAAGCCCGGATTATGTACACTAAAAACAGGAAAATATACTTGAAAATATGCACTAAAAATATTTAAAAATTGCACTAAAAGTTGAAAAAAAAAAAAAAAAAAAACTACTAATAATTTTCACCTACACAGGGAAAATTTGTTATAATATCTAATAAAAAATTATCTATCTAGCATTTGTTAATAATGCTAGAATTTCGTATTGAAACAATAATTCGTGCAAAAAATTAAATGCACATTTATTGATTTTGCTACAAAATCACAATTTGTATTTCAATATTTTCTTCAACAAGGCAAGGCCTTTTGTCTTTGAATGTGATTTCTGATGATTTTTTCTTTTCTCATTGTAGTCTGTAGAGTCTCTGTTTATTTAAGTGAAATTTTTTCAATGGTCTTAAAATTTTCTTTGTGCGGAACAAAATGTTTGTTTTTGAATTACGCACTCATATGCATTTATTTTAAAATGCTCCGTTTTTATGCATGTATATGCAGTAGATACAAAAATATGTAACTATATATGCACATATGCATTAGCATGTAATCCTAGCTGTAGCTTCAAAAAAAAAAAAAAAACATTTCGAGAATAAACATATGTAGATTTATGTTTTTGATTTTTATAGAAGCTAACTTTTACATATGTGTAATATATGTTTGTAATGTATGATGAATTATAGAACTTACTTATAGAAATAGGGATAGATTCAAGTATAAAATTGAAGGGGCAAGTGGATAAAGGTGATAGGTAACAATTTTAGAAAAACTTAATTTTTACCATGAATAAATGTAATAAGGGATTTTTTTTTTTTTTTTTTTGAAAGCTTTTTCTAGAAATTTAAAAGATTCTCACATATCACTTTTATTCACTTGCCCCTTCAATTGAGTTTGTAAGTTAACACAATTGAACATACACTAATTGAATTTGTGTAAATCGGCGAAATTCAAATGTCACATATCACCTTTATCCATTTGCCCCTTCAATTATGTTACATAATTGCCATTGTGCATGGAAATGACAATACCAGATATAATACATGCATTTTTCTTCAGAGAATTGTCTTATAGCGTGATTATTGTTATTAGATTTTATTTTGTCTGCGAACCATTAGAATCTATTTTTTTAAATAATTCTTAAGATAGACGAGGCACAGTTATTGTAACAGATGTATGGTGTATTATTACGTTTTGAATATTTCTAGTTAAACGATATTTATAGAAAGAGACTATCACTTTATACTTTAGGAAATATGAACATTCTATCTGATCAAAAATTGTTCCTCCCTCACAAAAGAAAAAAATCATTAAATTTTTGTGTATTTCCTGCAATTCAAAAAGTATGCAAATATATTTAATTTTAGATTTAAGCCTGTTATCTCTTTTCAGGTTTAAAAATACGAAAAACGTAGCACCTTAACACCTTCGTACTCCCTATATAATCTTTCCCTTCATCTCGCCGAAGTATTTATATTTATGAGAAATTTATAAATAAATAAATATATACATATGTACTTAAATATAATATATCCATATTGTATATGCAGATAAAAAAATATATACACATATATATTTAAATATCTACATATATATTTATTTCTATTGTAAAGCTGCAAAATTAAATAAGTTTCAAAATATTGTATTTTTGTTGAGTAAATCCGCGATATATTGGCGACTTTTTCACTGTCCAAGCTATTGGGTCAAGAAATCTTCGCCGAACAGGAAAGAGGTTACAAAATCATTCACGCAGATTTGAGCTCGGCCGGGGGAGACTAATTTTCTGCTTCACCAGTCTTGGTCCGGGGAAGCCGTTTTCTCCCCCCGAGGTGCGCAACTCAGGTCTTCCCCTTGAAGGGGGTAATGAGCTTGAAAAGGTTGGGAAACACTGCTCTAGATCCTACCCTTTTCCGCGAAAATACGTCCGCCATTTCCTGCTGTTATACAGACGCAGTCTCACGGAAAATGGCAGGATCTAGAGTTTAAATTCGGATTTTGAGCGACTTTTTGGTGCTGTAGGGGGGTTTTAACGCTTTAAACTTTTAAAAATGTGTGAAGAGTTGTAGGTTAGATTAAAACTATAATTGTTCTTTGCTCACTAGATGCATAAAGACCGTGAAAGCCCAGATTTAGAGTGGAAAATCATGTTTTTATGACTAACATGTAGAAAAAAATATTTATAAAAGCATAATAACTAAATTATTTCTTTCCGTAAATGGAAAATAAATTTAAATATTATATGTTTGGGTAAAAGGGTTAGTTTATACCACAAAAAACTCATCTAATATTATGAGAATAATTAATTTTGCATTATGTGATGATTTTTTGGCGTCAAAATAAATGAGATTTTTCAGTCAACTTCGCGGCTCCATATCTCTAAAACTAGTACGATATCACTCATAAAATTTTTTCTACATATTTACTACTATAAGAAGGTTATCCAGTTAAATTTTTGTAGATTTTCATTCAGTCCCTTTTCAGATATTAAATCCCAAAGTTAGCACTTTTTCTCCAAAATGCCAAGTTTGACAAATTATATAAAAAAAAGGACTGTCTTCAAATGTTTCACACTACTTCTGGGAGTAGTCCTATGAGACATCTATTCAAGGAAAAAAAAGTAAGGGTGAGTCTTAATTCCTTCTACTAATATTTTTATGCCTAAAATGTAAAATTTCACACAAAAAATCTTATTTTTAAGCCAATTTTACACAAATTTGTTACTAATTATCAGAAAAATAACTGGTATAGAAATTTAGATCATTTTTTGCTCAATCAAGTGGTTTTTAAATCATTTTGATACATTTATAAATAAAAAAGTTATAAGCATCTTCAAAAAGTACTCTTTTCACGAAAAGTCGCTTCCGCAGCTACTGAAAAGTGCTTGCCAAAAAAAATTCTGAAGGTTTAAAATTTTTTAAACCCGTGTTTCATGCTCCCAACATAACAGTTAATTAACAGGCAAAAAGTTTTTAAAATCAAAAATAGTGAGCAACATGGTCTGTATGATCTCACATGGATTGACCCAGGTGGTTTATTCACTCATACACTTAAGTGCTTTTCTGCCATACTAACATGTGATAGATTATTTTCTGTTGGCAAATTACCAATGTTTAAATTCATATGTCACTTAAACTGCGTATTACGCACCGTTCTAGAGTCTTTTTTCATCATAATTACGATTTCCCTGACTTCAAATGTATTCAATACTAAAGAATATTGGTAGCTATTCTCTCATCGAATACTTGCTGACAGTTTTTTGAATTCACAAGAAAAGTCAGTTTTGGTGAACTTAAGATGTGAACTTAAATGTATTTACAAAAGTGTTAAAGGTGAATTTGACGATAAAATGCAAGGGTATTTTCAAATAAAGAAATAAATAATTCATATATTTTATACTTTCTTATTTATAATTTTGCAAATATTAAGTTCTAAAATCTGAATGCCATAAAAATATTTGTATTTGACAATTTATAAGATAAATTTCGACCTCGTATAATAAACTAGCTTATTACTCGGTATTGCTCGGTATTGCATTGTGTTTGACTAATTTCATGCTAAAATGAAATAGGTGAGCCTTAAATTGATAATTCATTTTTAATCGCAATCTTTGTTGGAAAATACTCATATTTAAATGGGTTAAATTTTATCAATTTGTATGTTTGAAGGCTCAAATCTATTACTGTATATATTCAAAATTGAAAGAAAATGGCTATTTTGAGACAAAAAATTTGAATTTTGAGCTTTTTGGATTTTTTAAAATTGCAAAACCCGCTTTTGTGAATTCTAGTGTATCAAGGAACCTCTGTGCCAAGTTTGACGAAAATCCGACGAAAACTGTGGATTTATACAAGGAACAAACAAACAAACAAATATATATATATATATATATAATATATATATATATATATATATATAATATATATATATATATATATATATATATATATATATATATATATATACACATACATACATACATACATACATACATACATCCATTTATGTATATATAGATGTTTCATTACAGTCCTTAAAGGGTTGAGAACTAAACAAAAATATTTTGCCACCATTACTGCACAGAATCCAGATGACAACAGGTTTCTGTGTTCCTTCTCTCTCATACTCACACTTTTGACATACGTTTCACATTTTTTTAGTGGAGATCACTTTTTCTTTTGGTTATAATGTATCGGATAGTAGATTCGACACGTTTACTCTAAAGGGACGTACTTGACAATCAGTTGATAACAACTGATTGTCAAGTACGTCTTCGTACGTACGTCAAGTACGTAATCTTGTTTACAGTATAGTGTTAATGAGTCTGTTAAAGTTGTTACGCTTAACATCGAATTGAATCATAACCTTTTTTTTTCTTAGAAGCTCGGGAATTTTTCAAAAGAGACACTGAGGCACACGACATTGGCAATTTGTCTGCAATAGACTTCAACATTTATCAAATTTTAAAGATATCTTCGAAAAAAAAAAGGAAATCCTTTCATTAAAAAAAAAAGTGAAACCACATACTTAGCAATGAGGCTTGGTGATCTTGTTTGTAGTAGTTCGTGAATTTCATCTATGGTGAGGAAGAATAATAAATCCCTATCCGGAATGCGTCCTTCAGAGAACATGAGTTTGCTTAGTGTGATGAATGCAAGTCTCCAAACGTCGAGGGATTTGATGAGCATTGACTACACAAAAGGAAAACGATTCTAAATAAATCTACACTGAGACGATTAAAACAAGTTTTTAAGAAAAGCGATATTTCATTAAAGACTTTTTTCTCAATACTAATGGGAAAAAAGTTCGTTGGAATAGCTTGATTAGATGCTTATCAGAGAGAGCAAAAATTGATGAAGGATTAGCAATGAAATATAAGTTAGTATATTACTAGCAAAAAGTATATGGTCAATAGGGGTAATTGTGAAACTGGGGTAATTCAGAACAAACGACATTAGCGCTTCTGTAAGCAATGAAGGAACCAAATAGCAGTAGCAACTGGAAATTCACATCTTCATTATTAGGTTAGGGACGTTTTTTCACTGATGTAGACAACACTGTACCCGGCATTTTCTTAGTTATTCTAACCCTTCTCACAAAAGTTGTCAAACAGTTTTTCACAGTCTTCAATTTTCATCCTGTTCAGACTGATAAAATTGTGGTAAGTTATTGTTTTCATTATATTTGCTCTCAGTTGTTAAGCCTTTAACAGGAATCAACTGCTGTTTCACTGTCTTTTTTTTAGCACCATGCTAGAAGGTGTTCATAATTACCCCGTATTTTTCTAGGTAGGGGTAATTATGAGCATTTTTTTCAAAGTAGTTTTTTCCACTTCAAGTCAAATTTTATAATCCAAATAGTTATTTTGACCATTTAACTGAGCCGATGTTTTGTAATGATTTATATAAACTTGTCTGTACGTTTGAACGTTTAAATGCCTCGCACTTATATGAAGAGGAAGCCACCTCCTCAATACACGAGTGAAGACTTATTAAGGGCTGTGAATGATATTACAAACGGGAATATGACCTACAGAGAAGCAGTGGACACCTACGCGATCCCTCTGGGTGTTTTGCACAACATAGTTAAAGGTAAAGTCAAAATTGAGAGGATGGGAGCAGGTCGCCCAACGGACATACTAACTGATATGGTGCTAATTTCAGCAAAATATCTAATTGTTAGGGCTCGTATGGGATTTCTTTGTGACAAGGAAAGATTTGAAAAACCTTATTCAAGACTTTGCTTTGGCTAATGCATTGCAGGTTCGATTCAAAGATGGAAAGCCAGGTGATGACTGGCACATTAATTTCATGAAGAGGTATTCGAACATTTCTCTAAAAAAACTGGAACTTCTACGAAAATCTAGAAAGAAAGTCAGATAGTCCCTTCGTGGTATATCATTTTTATGATGAAGTCAAGAAATTCACTGAAAAGAAAGGTAAGCCAGGGGGAAAAGCATGTTTATATTTACCTCATGTACTATCGGGTAATTATGAACAATTAGGGTAATTAAGAACAAGGATTTTTAAAAAACTTCCATCAGCCAAAAAATTAAAAAAACGGTCGCGCAGTGTAGCAAAGGAGTAAATAGTTGGTTCCTAATGGTGGATTGTGTATTTATGTTTTATATTTTAAGGTTTGTATGTTTGGTTTTTGTGGAGTGTTGGTAGTTTTTGTGTATTTAGGTTGTTAGGTGTTGCTGCGTGTTTTTTATTTTGTATGTAAAAATTGTTTGTGTGTGTATGTAAGGTTTATTTGTTTTTTTTGTTATGTGGTTGTGTTTTTAATTAGTTGGTGTTTTATGTGTGGTTTTTAGTGTTGTTGTTTTTTAGTTTGTTGTGGATGTATGATTTGTTATTATTAAATGTGCATGTTTTGGTGTAGGATTTTTGTTGTTTTAGTTATTGTTGTATGTGTTATGTATTGGAGTTGGTTTGTTTGGATTTTTTTTTGTTAGTGGTATTTAGTTTGTTTTTTTTGGTTATTTAAATTTGTAGTTTTTGTTGTGTGAAGTTAGTTTTTAGTTTTTGTTATTTTTGTTGTTGACTGTGTGTTGTTAGGTTGTGTTTGTTAGTTTGTAGTTAGTTTGTGTCTGTTTAATTTTTGTATGTTTGACGGTATAGTTAGTTATTTGTTGTTAAGTATGGTGTATATGTTATTAGGTATTTTTTTGTTTTGTAATTGTGAGTGTTGTTATTTTTATGTATAGATGAAGTGGTGGGTTTAGTATGATTGTTTTAGGTTTAATAGGTTTTTTCGATTTTTTTTTGGTTTTTTGTTTTTGATGAATTTTAAGAATAGTAGTTGTTTCTTAGATTAGATAAAATAGAACTTGATTATCATATGTATAAAAATATTCAAGATACTAGAATTATAATAATAGATACAAGCTCTTTAATTCTTATTTGCTTATTAGTTATTAAATATATCAAATAAAATAAATTGTTTAAATATTTATTTATATAAAGTGTACTTATCTAAAGGAATAAAGTAATAAGAATAACACATTTTAGAATAACTGCTATAAACTTAAACAAATAAAGTTTTTTCCCTTACAATCCAATAACCTACCCTAGGTCGCACTCTCACCCCACCTCCTGCGCGACCTTCACGCCAATCACTCGGTGTCTACCTCCCACCCCCCCACGCACCTCGCTCATGCTCTTGCTCTAGCCGCAATTTCCCACAAATCCCCAAATCTGACAGAATTAACTAATCACACGTCCCCCGCTCCTCATCCATCCCTCCAAATCATTTCCCGCTCCCCCCCCGGCGACCTCATTATATCCTCGTCCGCACCTTTACTCACGCATCCGACGCAACCCCACCCACACACACTCCCATTTCATCAACACAACCCCCATACATTGCGCCTTTCATTGCCCTGCATTCACCTTACACTCCTCATACCGACCCCCTATCTCACGTAGCCCCCGCGCCCACCCTATCCCCGATACGTTACACCTCCCTATATCACCGTCTTATTATTCAACACCCTCTTATCTACCCCCCCCCGGCCTCCTTCCCCCCCTCCTTATCTAACAGCCCCTTATATATACCGTGCACTAGCCCCACTCAAATCCCCGATTATTCTTCCTCTCATTCCCCACCCCCACTTCTCACCCACACGCTAATCAATATCAGTACATAGACACCCATACCAATCCCTCCCCGCCCACCATACCTCAACTCCCTCCGTTCCTCGTCCCGAGCACGTAACTGCCTCCAATAGTCTACCCTCTTCCTACCCTCCTCACGCCCAGTCTTGCCAGCACGTGCCCCACGACGCTCGCGCCTCTATAAGCTTATATCCGTAACCTCTATATATATATACTTGCTCCATTATACACACTACCTCGCGGTAAAGTCATAGCCCCCTACCGTCCCACCTCCATCTCTCGTGTCTTCCACGCCGCCCCCCGTTCGTCGAAAATACTTAAATAAACTATCCAAATTAAGTTTACAAAAATCAACAAATCTACACAACCACATGTCCCGTACGTTGCAGGAGCCTCATTGCCTGCGCGCTTCCCTGCCCACCTACCCCGTCTATGCCCCGCGCCTACAGACCATCTCCTCCTCATCTACTCTCTCACTACTCCATAACCATGTACCATCCCCTCTACCCTAACCGCATATCTACAACCAGTTCACCGTCCCGCCGTGTGATCACAATGGCTAACAAACCCGCCTAAATCTGTGAAGTCGTACATGTTAAAAAAAACCTCCATATTCGAATACCTCTTTATGAAACTAATGTGCCAGTCATCACCTGGCTTTCCATCTTTGAATCGAACCTGCAATGCATTAGCCAAAGCAAAGTCTTGAATAAGGTTTTTCAAATATTTCCTTGTCACAAAGAAATCCCATACGAGCCCTAACAATTAGATATTTTGCTAAAGTTAGCTCCTTATCAATTGGTATGTCCTTTGGGCGACCTGCTCCCATCCTATCAATTTTGACTTTACCTTTAACTCTGTTGTGCAAAACACCTAGAGGGATCGCGTAGGTGTCCACTGCTTCTCTGTAGGTCATATTCCCGTTTTTAATATCATTCACAGCCCTTAATAAGTCTTCACTCCTGTATTGAGGAGGTGGCTTCTTCTTCACATAAGTGCGAGGCATTTAAACGTTCAAACGTGCAGACAAGTTTATATAAATCATTACAAAACATCGGCTCTGTTAAATGGTTAAAATAACTATTTGAATTATAAAATTTGACTTGAAGTGGAAAAAACTACTTTGAAAAAAATGTTCATAATTACCCCTACCTAGAAAAATACGGGGTAATTATGAACACCTTCTAGCATGGTGCTAAAAAAAAAGACAGTGAAACAGCAGTTGATTCCTGTTAAAGGCTTAACAACTGAGAGCAAATATAATGAAAACAATAACTTACCACAATTTTATCAGTCTGAACAGGATGAAAATTGAAGACTGTGAAAAACTGTTTGACAACTTTTGTTAGAAGGGTTAGGATAACTAAGAAAATGGCGGATACAGTGTTGTCACATTCGTGAAAAAACATCCCTAACCTAATAATGAAGATGTGAACTTCCAGTTTCTACTGCTATTTGGTTCCTTCATTGGCTTACAGAAGCGCTAATGTCGTTTGCTCTGAATCCCCTATTTTCACAATTGCCACTATTGATCCTATATTTTTTGCTAGTAATATACTAACTTATATTTCATTGCTAATCCTTTATCCATTTTTTCTCTCTCTGATAAACATCTAATCAAGCTATTCCAACGAACTTTTTTCCCATTAGGATTGAGAAAAAAAGTATTTAATGAAATATCGCTTTTCTTCAAAACTTGTTTTAATCGTCTCCAGTGTAGATTTATTTGGAATTGTTTTCCTTTTGTGTAGTCAATGCTCATCAAATCCCTCGACGTTTGGAGACTTGCATTCATCACACTAAGCAAACTCATGTTCTCTGAAGGACGCATTCCGGATAGGGATTTATTATTCTTCCTCACCATAGATGAAATTCACGAACTACTACAAACAAGATCACCAAGCCTCATTGCTAAGTAGGTGGTTTTACTTTGGGTCTCTTTTTTTTTTAATGAAAGGATTCCCCCTTTTTTTTTCGAAGATACCTTTAAAATTTGATAAATGTTGAAGTCTATTGTAGACAAATTACCAATGTCGTGTGCCTCAGTGTCTCTTTTGAAAAATTCGAGAACTTCTAAGAAAAAAAAGAGGTTATGATTCAATTCGATGGTAAGCGTAACAACTTTAACAGACTCATTAACACTATACTGTAACCAAGATTACGTACTTGACGTACGTACGAAGACGTACTTGACAATCAGTTGTTATCAACTGATTGTCAAGTACTTCCCTTTAGAGTAAACGTGTCGAATCTACTATCTGATATATTATAACTAAAAGAAAAAGTGATCTCCACTAAAAAAGATGTGAAACGTATGTCAAAAGTGTGAGTATGAGAGAGAAGGAACACAGAAACCTGTTGTCATCTGGATTGTGTGCAGTAATGGTGGCAAAATATTTTTGTTTAGTTCTCAACCCTTTAAGGACTGTAATGAAACATCTATATATATATAAATGTATGTATGTATGTATGTATGTATGTATGTATGTGTATATATATATATATATATACTATATATATATATATATATATATATATATATATATATTATATATATATATATATATATATATATATTTGTTTGTTTGTTTGTTCCTTGTACAAATCCACAGTTTTCGTCGGATTTTCGTCAAACTTGGCACAGAGGTTCCTTGATACACTAGAATTAACAAAAGCGGGTTTTGCAATTTTAAAAAATCAAAAAAGCTCAAAATTCAAACTTTTTGTCTCAAAATAGCCATTTTCTTTCAATTTTGAATATGTACAGTAATAGATTTGAGCCTTCAAAAATACAAATTGATAAAATTTAACCCATTTAAATATGAGTATTTTCCAACAAAGATTACGATTAATAATGAATTATCAATTTAAGGCTCACCTATCTCATTTTAGCATGAAATTAGTCAAACACAATGCAATACCGAGCAACGCCGGGTAATAAGCTAGTTTATTATATGAGGTCGAAATTTATCTTATAAATTGTCAAATACCAATATTTTTATGGCATTGAGATTTTAGAACTTAATATTTGCAAAATTATAAATAAGAAAGTATAAAATATATGAATTATTTATTTATTTATTTAAAAATACCTTTGCATTTTATTGTTAAATTCACCTTTAACACTTTTGTAAATACATTTAAGTTCACCAAAACTGACTTTTCTTGTAAATTCAAAAAACTGTCAGCAAATATTCGATGAGAGAATAGCTATCAATATTTTTTTCGTATTGAATACATTTGAAATCAGGGAAATCGTAATTATGATGAAAAAAGACACTAGAACGGTGCGTACTGCTTAATACGCAGTTTAAGTGACATATGAATTTAAACATTGGTAATTTGCCAACAGAAAATAATCTATCACATGTTAGTATGGCAGAAAAGCACTTAAGTGGTATGAGTGAATAAACCACCTGGGTCAATCCATGTGAGATCATACAGACCATGTTGCTCACTATTTTTGATTTTAAAACTTTTTGCCTGTTAATTAACTGTTATGTTGGGAGCATGAAACAATGGTTTAAAAAATTTTAAACCTTCAGAATTTTTTTTGGCAAGCACTTTTCAGTAGCTGCGGAAGCGACGTTTCGTGAAAAGAGTACTTTTTGAAGATGCTTATAACTTTTTTATTTATAAATGTATCAAAATGATTTAAAAACCACTTGATTGAGCAAAAAATGATCTAAATTTCTATACCAGTTATTTTTCTGATAATTAGTAACAAATTTGTGTAAAATTGGCTTAAAAATAAGATTTTTTGTGTGAAATTTTACATTTTTGGCATAAAAATATTAGTAGAAGGAATTAAGACTCACCCTTACTTTTTTTTCCTTGAATAGATATCTCATAGGACTATTCCCAGAAGTAGTGTGAAACATTTGAAGACAGTCCTTTTTTTTTATATAATTTGTCAAACTTGGCATTTTGGAGAAAAAGTGCTAACTTTGGGATTTAATATCTGAAAAGGGACTGAATGAAAATCTACAAAAATTTAACTGGATAACCTTCTTATAGTAGTAAATATGTAGAAAAATTTTTATGAGTGATATCGTACTAGTTTTAGAGATATGGAGCCGCGAAGTTGACTGAAAAATCTCATTTATTTTGACGCCAAAAAATCATCACATAATGCAAAATTAATTATTCTCATAATATTAGATGAGTTTTTTGTGGTATAAACTAACCCTTTTACCAAAACATATAATATTTAAATTTATTTTCCATTTACAGAAAGAAATAATTTAGTTATTATGCTTTTATAAATGTATTTTTTTCTACATGTTAGTCATAAAAACATGATTTTCCACTCTAAATCTGGGCTTTCACGGTCTTTATGCATCTAGTGAGCAAAGAACAATTATAGTTTTAATCTAACCTACAACTCTTCACACATTTTTAAAAGTTTAAAGCGTTAAAACCCCCCTACAGCACCAAAAAGTCGCTCAAAATCCGAATTTAAACTCTAGATCCTGCCATTTTCCGTGAGACTGCGTCTGTATAACAGCAGAAAATGGCGGACGTATTTTCGCGGAAAAGGGTAGGATCTAGAGCAGTGTTTCCCAACCTTTTCAAGCTCATTACCCCCTTCAAGGGAAGACCTGAGTTGCGCACCTCGGGGGGAGAAAACGGCTTCCCCGGACCAAGACTGGTGAAGCAGAAAATTAGTCTCCCCCCGGCCGAGCTCAAATCTGCGTGAATGATTTTGTAACCTCTTCCCTGTTTGGCGAAGATTTCTTGACCAATAGCTTGGACAGTGAAAAAGTCGCCAATATATCGCGGATTTACTCAACAAAAATACAATATTTTGAAATTATTTAATTTTGCAGCTTTACAATAGAAATAAATATATATGTAGATATTTATGTGTAGTAAGGGGTTAGGGTTGGGTTGGTGTTGGGATATTGTTTGTGTTTTGGTAGTTGATGTATGGTTAGTGTTTGTGGTGGTGTGGTTTTGTAAGTGGGGGGGGAGGGATAGGTAGTTAGTGTGTTTATGGAGTTGGAGGGTGAGGGGGGAGGTGTGAGGGGGGTGGGGGGGGGGGTGGAGGGGGGGGGAGGGGGGGGGGGGGGGGGGGTGGGGGGGGGGGGGGGTGGGGGGGGGGGGGGGGGGGTGGGGAGGGGGGGGGGGGGGGGGGTGGGGGGGTGGGGGGGGGGGGGGGGGGGGGGTGGGGGGGGGGTGGGGGGGGGGGGGGGGGGTGGGGGGGGGGGGGGGAGGGGGGGGGGGGGGGGTGGGGGAGGGGGGGGGGGTGGGGTGGGGGGGGGGGGGGAGGGGGGGGGGGGGGGGGGGGGTGGGGGGGGGGGGAGGGGGGGGGGGGGGGGGGGGGGGTGGGGGGGGGGGGGGGGTGGGGGGGGGGGGGGGGGGGGGTGGGGGGGGGGGGGGGGGTGGGGGGGGGGGGTGGGGAGGGGGGGGGGGGGGGGGGTGGGGGGGGGGGTGGGGTGGGGGGGGGGGGGGGGGGGGGGGGTGGGAGGGGGAAGTGGAGGGTGGGTAGGGGGGGTGGGGGAAGGAGGGGTTGGGGGGGGAGGAGGGGGGGGGGGGTAGTAGAGGTGAGAGGGGTTGGGTGGGAGGGGAGAGGTGAGGTTGGGGAGGGGGGTGCAAGGAGGGGGGCGGGGTTGGGAATGGTTAGGGAGGGGGGGGATCCAACAGGACACGAGTTGGTGTGTGTGGGATGCAGGGAGTGGTGGTGTGGCAGTGGGTGTGGTGTGGGGTAGTGTGTGTAGTTTGTGGGATGGGGTGGTGTAGGTGGGGAGAGTGTGAGGTTAAATGGCTATAAAAATATAAATTATAGGTGGGGGGTGTGGATGGGATGGAGTATGTGAATGGTTGATGTGTTGAATCAGAGGGGTTTAAAGAGTTTGAGGGAAGTATGGTGGGTAGGTGGTGAGTATGAGTAGGAGATGGTGGAAGGGGTAGATGTTGTTCGGGGATGTGTAGCGGTGGGTGGTGGGTAAGGGTGTTTTGGGGTGGGATGGATTGAGTCGTTATAGAGAGTGTACCCCCACACCCCCACCTAACCACACAAAAAAAAAAACTAACATCAAATAATAACATCCACACCCCAAATGGAAAAATCAATCTCTTCAGTCCCATATGTATATCTGTAGTTTATTATATAAATTTCATCATAACTATATAAAACTACTTCGGCGTGATGAAGGGAAAGATTATATAGGGAAGTACGAAGGTGTTACGTTTTTTCGTATTTTTAAACCTGAAAAGAGATAACAGGCTTAAATCTAAAATTAAATTTATTTGCATACTTTTTGAATTGCAGGAAATACACAAAAATTTAATGATTTTTTTCTTTTGTGAGGGAGGAACGATTTTTGATCAGATAGAATGTTCATATTTCCTAAAGTATAAAGTGATAGTCTCTTTCTATAAATATCGTTTAACTAGAAATATTCAAAACGTAATAATACACCATACATCTGTTACAATAACTGTGCCTCGTCTATCTTAAGAATTATTTTAAAAAATAGATTCTAATGGTTCGCAGACAAAATAAAATCTAATAACAATAATCACGCTATAAGACAATTCTCTGAAGAAAAATGCATGTATTATATCTGGTATTGTCATTTCCATGCACAATGGCAATTATGTAACATAATTGAAGGGGCAAATGGATAAAGGTGATATGTGACATTTGAATTTCGCCGATTTACACAAATTCAATTAGTGTGTGTTCAATTGTGTTAACTTACAAACTCAATTGAAGGGGCAAGTGAATAAAAGTGATATGTGACAATCTTTTAAATTTCTAGAAAAAGCTTTCAAAAAAAAAAAAAATCCCTTATTACCTTTATTCATGGTAAAAATTAAGTTTTTCTAAAATTGTTACCTATCACCTTTATCCACTTGCCCCTTCAATTTTATACTTGAATCTATCCCTATTTCTATAAGTAAGTTCTATAATTCATCATACATTACAAACATATATTACACATATGTAAAAGTTAGCTTCTATAAAAATCAAAAACATAAATCTACATATGTTTATTCTCGAAATGTTTTTTTTTTTTTTTTGAAGCTACAGCTAGGATTACATGCTAATGCATATGTGCATATATAGTTACATATTTTTGTATCTACTGCATATACATGCATAAAAACGGAGCATTTTAAAATAAATGCATATTAGTGCGTTTTTCAAAAACAAACATTTTGTTCAGCACAAAGAAAATTTTAAGACCATTGAAAAAATTTCACTTAAATAAACACAGAGACTCTACAGAGACTACAATGAGAAAAGAAAAAATCATCAGAAATCACATTCAAAGACAAAAGGCCGTGCCTTGTTGAAGAAAATATTGAAATACAAATTGTGATTTTGTAGCAAAATCAATAAATGTGCATTTAATTTTTTGCACGAATTATTGTTTCAATACGAAATTCTAGCATTATTAACAAATGCTAGATAGATAATTTTTTATTAGATATTATAACAAATTTTCCCTGTGTAGGTGAAAATTATTAGTAGTTTTTTTTTTTTTTTTTTCAACTTTTAGTGCAAATTTTAAATATTTTTAGTGCATATTTTCAAGTATATTTTCCTGTTTTTAGTGTACATAATCCGGGCTTTTAGCTATTACAATTACATTTTCATCCTGTAATTTATTTTTATTCAATTATTTATATTTTATTTTATTTATTTATTTATTTTTGTTATTTCATGACAGACTATTGTTGTTGATCAATTTTAGAGTTTTGTGAAAATAAAGGGGAAAGATTTACGTTATAAGCTGTTTTGTTAAAATTAGTGAAATATTTCGAACAAACTAGAATTGCACCGATTAATAGGCAGTAATCAGTAATCTGCCGATTTGCTGATTATTCGTAATCGGCAGGAAAAATGTTTTCTAAATAATTTTTAATCAATTTTTAAACCCTTAAGTATTCTTTGAAGAAGAAACAGAGATGAATATTGTTTACAGGGCAATTCCACGGTTAATATTTTTAAAGCAAAAGACTGTATTTTGTAATATGAAACGCAAAATATTCATTTAACAAGGGATGTTTTCCACTTGGATTTTTGTATTTTTTAAGCTGAATTTGATGGTGTAGTAGAATTTCTGAAATACATTTTGAATGATTCTTAAAAATTTGTTAAAAGTATGGTGACTGATTGATATTGGAAAAAGTAGCAGGTTTGTCAGAGTCCATTATTTGAAGAAATTTTTAATAATGATCCAAAAATTATTTTTTTAATTCAACTATACCATTAAATTCAACTTAAAAAATACAATAATCCAGGGGGGAAAAATTCTTTTGTTCAATATGCTGTTTTAAAAATATCACAGTTCCGCGGAATTGTTCAACAATAAATTAATGTAATTTTCTGTAACATAAGTATAACAATTAGCATGAAATTGTACTCTCTTCAATACTATAAAAGCATGACACATTTTAGAGAATGTGTAATTTGAATATTATCAAGTCTTTGATAAAAGTTAATTATTTAATCTCCTGAGTTAATTATTTACAAAATCATTTTTAAATAACTGAAAATAGAATATAATTGTTGAGCATAAAAAATACAATGCAATACTGAAAACTTCAAAAATATTTATTAAACTAAAGTTATATTTTAGGTATTCTGTATGACACGTATTTCAAAAAAGATAACACATCCAACTTGTTGTTTTCTAGTTATGACATTTTTTCTTGAACAAAATCTTGTTTTTGTTTAGTATTGTTATTTGTAGTTTGTTCATCATCGCTGCGAATGCTGTTTAGTATCAGTTTGAGCAAGTTTCAAGTTTTTTATTAATTCAAAAATGTTCGGGTGAGGTGCATTGACGGAAGCATTTATTCTTGAATGGAAACTTTCGTTTTTCGTTTTACTGAACGGAATTTATACTTGTTATATGAAAATAACATTGTACCTTTGCTACTATACATATGAGAATCATCCATCAATCAAATGAGTGAAATGAAACGAAACAGAAGAATTAGTCTTGAAAAAGACTAAAATGTACGAGTTATTGACCTCCAAATTTTCTGAGGTCAAAAAAGTCACCTATAATTTCACTTTTGATTTGTTACAGGTTGTTCTTATCTTTTAAAAGGTCTCACACAAAAATCTGCTTACAATATCGAGTAAGAATGCTTCTTTTATGGGGCCTTATCAATTCTACTTAGAGGGAGGTATGAACCTCATACAATAGTAGTATTCAGAGATTAAGGTGGAATGTTTCTAGAATTGTAAACGCAGGTGCAAATTCCCTAAAAGCCTTTACTAAAAGCATTTCCAGGAAGAATGAGTATAGCAATTGGGGGAATTAGATGTACGACGTGGCTCGTATGTGGTATACAATTGTTTCTATTTCTTTGGTTTAGAAGTTAACTTGATTATGCATTGCTGTATAACTCAGAACTAAATTAGTAACTACATGTTCCTTCAATATTGTGAAGATCACGGATAACAATGTGAATATGTGTTATAAACAAGCATACGTACTTCTACTTATACCGCACCCTGAAAACAGAAATGACACAATAAAATATAGCTTAGTAAAAAATCAAGGTTTTGCGTAATATTATTTTTAACCGATTTATTCTCAAACTCTACAATTCTCTCACAACATTGATCATGTTATATTTTTTGTTGATTTTCTTCTAAACAGAAAGGTTTTAATTATGTGCCAATTGCCACTATTGAATATATGATTTAAACATCATCACACACCGTGCGAATTATGTGGCCAAAAATAATATTAAATTTAGATTTTAAGTCAATAATTTATACATTTTTTCAAATGCGTCTCGACATATTTTATTTGATCGCTATATAACTTGTTAATGGTCAAAGAAAATGCATAAGTCATGTGTTGTGAAAATTGATTTTTTTTACTACTGTACACCTTATTAATTGCAGTAAAATTAATATAGGTTCATTTCCCGCATAAAAAAATGATGAAGAATTAAGCATCCAAATAAATCGGAATATCAAAATTTTATTAAAACTAATAGGCGATCCTAAAATTATGCGAACATACAGGTTTCGTCAAAATTAGGGAAATCGTTAGCAGGTCAGGGTGAACTCTATATTTACTATAACTATTGGTTTGTGATTAGGGCGATTCTCTGTAAACTCGTCATTTTTCACACGAAATCTGTCCGGGCACGGTTTTTTTGAAATGTTCGTATAATTATAATTCTATTGCTCAGAAAATGAGTCAGCTACTTTGGTTTGAAAGAGGGCCAATTGAAGTTTGTTTCTCCGATAAATCATGACAGGGGGTAAGTCCCCCGCCTAGTATAACTAGGCAGGGGACTGTGCCAGGTGACTGTTTTTGCTCTTTGTTGCGTAATATCTGCAAAACTATTGTAACATAATTAGTTACGAGACTACCTATAAATTTAGGCACAAATCGTGGACATAATAACTAATATGTTTTATAATTAAATTAATTGACATTAATAAAATCGCTTCCCAGAGGACTGTTTTCGCAACGACCCTGATGCATACTTTCATCACAAATGTGGCTCTCAAACTAAGCAAAGTAGCGTTTCAACTCCGTTCTCGGCGATTTCGGCAAATTCACACTGATTACTTTAAACTTCATGCCAAAAAGAATTTGCAAAAGTTATAGATTTTTCGTATTACAGCTTTGAATTTGTTGCAGGGGACTGTTTGAAAAAACTCCGGACAGAATTTACATGACAATTTTAAGTTTTAGAAACACGTAATTATACCTAATTTCATAAGAAAAATATAGCTTCATTATTCTATTTTTAGATATTAATTACCAAATTTTTGTAGTGTTAATAGGTTTTTTGAAATACTATCTTTAACAGTTAGACTATGGGATTGGGACAGCCAGGGGACTGTGTTTTTGGCGCTTAGATAATTTCTAGAAAAAAAAAATTAAATTGTTATCACTCCAAATACAATTGGGCAACAAAGTATTAATGCTTTACTTGTATTAAGAGCGATAATTACTTTATTACACTTTATTATTTTTAAAATACTCAGTCCGGACAGCCAATTACCAGTTTACAGAGAATCGCCCATTACTTAACAGCGGAGCTACAAGAAAGTTTTTTAAAGTCACGGTATCGTATTTTTGAAATGACTAGAACCAGGGACAGATACAGAAATAGTTTTTGGTCCAAAACACAAAAGTTTTATTTTATACAGTTGGAAAAAAAAAGTCCTCATGAGGCTCCATTAAAATGTTTTTTTAAAAATCCTTAAAGCCTAATGCTCAGAAACATTACATACTAACTAACTTCGAATGTGATCGTAAATCGTTTCAAGATAATTAGCTACCTAACTTTATAGTCTTACCAAAATAGTACGATAATTCACATATATACATTCACGATATTAAGTACCCTTGAATTCCAAATTAGTCAGCCTTATATATTATCATTTCACACTAACAGCTGACTGCACTGCAATATTACTCCTGTAGCAAAACAAATTGATTTTATTCAAATATGTTTTGTCTATGCTAAATAGTTTAACCTCCTACTCGTGTTGTGAAGACATAAATAAAAAATATTTAATGGTGCAGATGAACTAATTTTGCTTCTTTAGGAGAGCCCCCTTCCCCAACCCCCATAAAATCCGCTGATGTCCGGATCTGTGACAAAGCTTCAATTCCGTGATATTTGTACACTCCTAAACTTTTCCAAAAAGGTCAAATTGTACAAAAGAAATCAGGTGAACAGAAGAAATGTAATTAAAAAATTCAATTAATTGTCTTTCACTTTTTTTCAAAGGCGTTAAAAATAAATTCAATTTACGTTTCATTTATCTTCGCCAACGAGACTTTCACTGATAAAGATGCAGGAGTGGCAACCCCTGCGAACTTGAGATAATTCTTGGTTCGGGGGGAAGTAAGGGCGCAAATCATGATCAGCGATAACTTCTCTTGCTGGACAACCCCTTCTTAGGGTTGCCCGGTGCGCAACTCGAGTGTGCCCCATTCAAGATGCTGACTGACACCTATCACCCCCCCCCCCCGTTCTTTTTTCTTCCTGGAAAAAACCATAATTTGGAGCAAGTGAACATCTATAATATTAAAAATATAAGTACCTAAAGGAGCGGTAAATTCTTAAGGGGCGATAGGGGGCGATGGGTATTTAGAAGAGAAAATAGCAGTAAACAAGAAGTTCTGTCAAGAACTAAACGAGCCTACTTTCCCGTACATCGACATCGGCATTCTAGCATCTGATCATTATTCTCTTGATTATCTAAGACTAAAAATTATGTCAAACATACCTTTTTAGCACTTGAAGCTGATTTCTAAAAGCAAAATATACCCCTCTCATCAGATGAAATAGACACACAAAAAGTAAATAAATGAATAAATAAAGTTTTGTCGCACCTTTTAAAGAATGTAACTGTTACAGTTCTTCCGTAGAAAAATTCCTCAATTGTTTTCAAAAAAAAATTAAAAGTACAAAGTACATCAAAACACATTTTATCAAAGAAAGAAAAAAAAAGAAAAAAAAACTCGTCCGTTGATAAAATGTCTCGAATTTCACTTTTAATCCGTTGCAGTTGTTAAATATAAATAAAGAATAAAATGCCCTCGTGAATGAAACATTTTTGATACAAAAAAAATCGTCTGCCAAAAATAATAATAATAATAATAATAAATTCAATAAAACAAATGAATAAATAAACAAAAAATCGTCTGCACAGTCAGTCATTTTTTTTCGGACTGTTTACTCAAAAGTTATTAGGGATGACAGCTTGCTTGAGCGGTTCAATGTTGAACGAAAAATTGTTCAAATCGGAAATGTAAATACGGAAATGAAGTATCCTTGAAAAGTTCTTTCCAACAAAAAAAAGTTTGTTCAAATCGGACTGTTCATTAAAAAGTTAGTATCGCGGGACCGGTTGTTTGAACGGCTCAAATTTGAACCAAAAATTGTTCAAATCAAAAAATCAAATATGGGAATGAGCTGTACTCGCCGAGATCTTTCCAACAAAAAAAAGTTCGTCCAAATCGGAATGTTCATTCAAAAGTTATTAGGGGGGGACAGACAGACCGACCGACAGACCGACCGACAGACCGACACACAAATTCCCCATCTCAATACCCTACTTTCAAATTTTTAATTTTTCGATATTCATTTTACCTCTTTATTTTTTTAACTTGGCGATATTTTTTGGACTTGGCGATATTTTTTTTAACTTGGCGGTATTTTTTGGACTTGGCGATATTTTTTAGATGCATTAAGCTACTTTTAATACTTTTTTCGTCTTTCTTTTATTTTTAACGGGAAAGTAGGCTAAAAAGGGTATCGAAAACCGAAATTGTAAATATGTACGAAACCGCCTGTTCAGTGTGCAGACAATTAATTACACGTTGTTAAGAAAGAAACAAATTGAAGTTCAAGCGCTTCCTCTTTGCACCTCGGATTAACCTTAGTGAATATTTTATTATTCACTGTCAATTTTATGAATTTTCAGATTTTCAATTTATTTTCCTTCCAATGTTTTGTTTCAATGATTTTAATTACCCAGATTCCAGCGTAGAAAAGAAAATAATTTCTTGAAAAATGTACTTCTGTTTTTTGATAAGTGCGTCAATGATCTTAGTTAAATGTTTCCCTTCAAATGATTATATCAGTTCGCTTCGTGAAAGAAAAGAAATAAAGGTATTTTATTTATTAATTAATATTTTTAGTTTAAAAGTGATTAGTCGTAGTATCTTTATTGCGTACATTTTACTTCAAATTAAAGTTGGGTACTTATATTTTTAATATTATAGATGTTCACTTGCTCCAAATTATGGTTTTTTCGAGGAAGAAAAAAGAAGGAGGGGGACAGGTGTCAGTCAGAATCTTGAAGGGGGTGATGAGCTTGAAAAGGTTGGGAAACACTGCTCTAGATCCTACCTTTTTCCGCGAAAATACGTCCGCCATTTTCTGCTGTTATACAGACGCAGTCTCACGGAAAATGGCAGGATCTAGAATTTAAATTTGGATTTTGAACGAGACTTTTTGGTGCTGTAGGGGGGTTTTAACGCTTTAAACTTTTAAAAATGTGTAAATAGTTGTAGGTTAGATTAAAACTATAATTGTTCTTTGCTCACTAGATGCATAAAGACCGTGAAAGCCCAGATTTAGAGTGGAAAATCATGTTTTTATGACTAACATGTAGAAAAAAATACATTTATAAAAGCATAATAACTAAATTATTTCTTTCCGTAAATGGAAAATAAATTTAAATATTATATGTTTTGGTAAAAGGGTTAGTTTATACCACAAAAAACTCATCTAATATTATGAGAATAATTAATTTTGCATTATGTGATGATTTTTTGGCGTCAAAATAAATGAGATTTTTCAGTCAACTTCGCGACTCCATATCTCTAAAACTAGTACGATATCACTCATAAATTTTTTTCTACATATTTACTACTATAAGAAGGTTATCCAGTTAAATTTTTGTAGATTTTCATTCAGTCCCTTTTCAGATATTAAATCCCAAAGTTAGCACTTTTTCTCCAAAATGCCAAGTTTGACAAATTATATAAAAAAAAGGACTGTCTTCAAATGTTTCACACTACTTCTGGGAGTAGTCCTATGAGATATCTATTCAAGGGAAAAAATGTAAGGGTGAGTCTTAATTCCTTCTACTAATATTTTTATGCCAAAAATGTAAAATTTCACACAAAAAATCTTATTTTTAAGCCAATTTTACACAAATTTGTTACTAATTATCAGAAAAATAACAGGTATAGAAATTTAGATCATTTTTTGCTCAATCAATTGGTTTTTAAATCATTTTGATACATCTATATCTATAAAAATGAGTGTATGTATATATATATACTTGTTCTCTATACAAATCCACAGTTTGCGTCAGATTTTCATCAAACTTGACACAGAGGTTCCTTGATGCCCTAGAATTCTCATAGGCGGGGTCTTGAAATTTTAAAAAATCTAAAAAGCTCAAATTTAAATTTTTTGTCAAAAAATGACCCTTTTATAGGAATCTAGCCTATTTATATTGTAATCGAGATAGGCCTTTTAGTATTCAAATTGATGAAATTTAAGATTTTTAAATATTAGTATTTTCCAACAATGATTACGATTAAAGTAATGAATTTTCAATTTAAGGCTCACCTATTTCCTTTTAGCATTGAAATAAGTAAAAAACAATCATAATTCATGTGGACTTTATAAAAAGAACCACGGATTTGAATTTCAAATTTGCAATGCGACAACAGCTGCGTCTGTAATGGAGATAAGCCTTCAGAACGAGAAACAGATTTATTTCAGACAGATTTATTAGATTGAGTTATAATAATTTTTACTTTGTAGGTGGGAACAGTTAATAGAGAAAAGTTAATATTTTGAATTTGGCGGGTGAATTTGATGCAATTTTTTCACTTCCATGTGCATATATTTCATGCCAGTGGACGCGGCCAAAGCACAGACAACATTTCTCTTTAATTTTCACCTTTTGATAAGACTATTTTTCTGTAAACGTTTAACTTTCTGTAATATTTTAGTTTTTTTCAAAGTTTGTACCTAAGAGACAGATTGATGCAAATTATTTTATACCCATATGAATAGAACTCTTTCAAACTTTTTTTCCCTGAATGCTATGTTGTATTAATAAGCACCCGGGCAACGCCGGGTATTAAGCTAGCTTATAAATAAAAAAGTTATAAGCATCTTCAAAAAGTACTCTTTTCACGAAAAGTCGCTTCCGCAGCTACTGAAAAGTGCTTGCCAAAAAAAATTCTGAAGGTTTAAAATTTTTTAAACCCTTGTTTCATGCTCCCAATATAACAGTTAATTAACAGGCAAAAAGTTTTTAAAATCAAAAATAGTGAGCAACATTGTTTAGTTTTGCTGTATGATTTCGCATGGATTGACCCACCTCTATGTTTGATTGTTTTCATTTAAAGATCTGTATAATGTAGACCGACGAGTGAATGAAATGAACACCCCTGTAAATGAAAACCTCGTCCTTTTTTTTTGAGAAAATAAGGTTTTCAAACATTCTTAGATGAATTGGCAGAAGTAACTTCTTTCTGTAAATATTTCAAAAAGAAAACGATTTGAAAAGCGTATGTTTGTTCAGTACTTGGTGGTGTTAATTCACTGTACTGTTGGGATTTTTTTCATTTCAACCTTGAAAAAACAAATTTGATGCAGGCAGAACCATAAATGTTCTCCAAAAATTAAAAAACAAAAAACATTGTCATGTATCAGCTAAACTATTTTTACTGCCATGTGCCAAATGCTGCAGTTTTTTAACGATGCAATAAATTTTTGAATATGAAAGTGCGCTTAAATTATTCATTCACTGGTAGGTTTACCACATAAGATCTATTAAGACATGTTCTGTAAGACATTCAGATATATTTTATTATTATTTTTTCTTCATGAATATGCAATTTCATCCTTTTCAGGGCAATTCACAGGAGAAAAATCTTTCCAACTCTGGAGAAGTATATTTTTCCAGAAATGATGAAAGGACATCCCAAGCCAGTGAGTATAGCACTACCGTGAAAAGGTAAAGGGCAGTATCTGCAGAAATGGGTTTTTCAGATAGTTGAAGAAACGTGTTAATTCAACTAAAGTCGTTTTCAACTAAAACGGCTTCAGTTGAATGATTAAAAAATGAAACAAAAATCATAAGAAACTTTCTTACTTTAGTTAACTAAACTTTGAGGAGTGCACAAAAAACATGGTGTTTGGGTTACATGCGCCTTACGCCCCCACTTACGCTACAAAAATATCACGTCTTCAGTTACACGTATGAAGCCAGTTTTCCTAATATATAGAAGTTCATAAGGATAACGTAATTTATACTTTTAGTACAAAGATGTGTTAAAAATTGGTACGTATAGCAAAATTACCAGTTAGGGCCCTGCTCCACATTCACGTAAAGCAGAAAAATAAAGCAGAAACGTAAAATGGATTAAATGGTTATTCCTATGGAAAGTACCCGGATTTTCGGTTTCGGTCGCGTTTTCCGCTGATGTGGAGCAGGGCCCTTAGACTAGAGGATATTCAAATGTAAGTTTTTAAAGAGGAATCGCACGAGGAAAACTACTCTGACGTGAGAATGCAATTTTTTTATTGAGCATTATTTATTTATTTATTTATTTTTTGTCATTAATCATTAATATCATACCCGTATACAAAATTTCTGAATGCAAAAGTCTAACTCTTCTAGGCTGTAAGAATTTCTGTTTCACCAGTAAAGGGTAATGTACGAAAATATTGGATGCAATATTCGTTGAGTTTTAACATCAACGAGTGATTGCCGAATTTTCTGAATTTTATTTCGTGCTTATATTTTTACTTAAAAATAGATATTCACTTAATGTAATATATGAATTATTTTATGCTCATATATGTATTACCCCAACTACTTCTAGATGAATGAAGAAACTGATGTCCAATCCGACTATGATAGCTCTGCGGATTTGACAATGAAAGGTAAAGTCAAAAGATAAGTTAATGTTTGAATGTTTCAAAAATAAAGGAAAAAAAAAAGTTCAGAAAAATTATGATATATTGTTAACATCACGTGCTTTATTCTCATCACTATCGTCCACAAAGACAGTAAGTATAGCTATTAAGTTCAAAAGCTGCTTGATATATATAAAATCTCATCGTTCATCATCATTCACAAGTGAAAACATTACTGATACTAATAGCCGTAATACTTTTTTTCGTCTTATAAGTGGAAAGACATGTTTTAAGCAAACACGTCCAAAGTCTGTAATGTTAAATTTACCATGTGATTCATTTTTGTATTCCTCTTCACATAAGGTGCACAAGGGTGCCCTGATTAGAGGTAACTGTGTCCTCCCAAACGTTTTCTTTTCGGCAAATTTTGAATGATGATTCAGACAATTTGGAGTCTCTTTCTACAATGTTACAATTAATTTTTTTTTAATGCTCTCTTATGTCTCTTTTCATTACATGTCGATACGATACTGCGCATATTTTGGTAGTCTGTTAACTTGTTTTTTTTTTTTTTTTACTTTGGTAAAACTTGGAATCTCATTCGGTAAATTGAGAATTTCCATCTCCCAAAAAGTTTAGCTCAGGGTACCCCTGGAAGAATATCTTCATTGCAAATCCTATTTAATGATATTCGAATTTAATATTGTTCATTTTTAACCAGACAAATCTTTTGCAACCAACGCTGAAATTGCTCATTTCATCATTTTTCTGAAGTTGAAGAGCATTTCAGGTTATTGAAAGAGACTTGGTAGCTCTGATGTAGTTTATCTCGCAATATATAACTTTATTGAAGGAAGATTTTTAACTGTTAGAATACCAAAATGATTCAATTCACCAATGAGGTTTCACTAATTCTAAATCTCACTGTTTAGGGATCCACTTGATTTTGAAATTCTAAATTAATGGCGACGTTTTATGTTTTTAACTGGCTGTACAGTCATTAAAATGTGTCTTATTCCCCAAATTTCCTCGCCCTATGAAATGGGATTATAGTCAAGTATGATCAACTACAATAGAGTTTATTTGTTGTATACTTAATCTAACGAAAAAGAAACATCAAAAACGTGAAGTGAAAAGTATTATAAAGATCTACGAAAACGGGTTTGAATGCATTAAAATTCTTTAAGAAGTAAAATTGTTTTCGGAAATGAGAAGTATACAATTTTTCTGTTCCTTTTAGTAGTGTGTAGTTGTTGTTTTAGCTAATTGAAATTGAAATTTTTTGTCGTATTTAATTTTTTCTAGGCATCCCTGTGAGTCAGGGGGTGATTCGAGCTTTCGCTCGAGTTGCCGTCACATTGGAAGAAGCTGCGCATTTGAAGGTACTTTGATCTAGATATTATATTATTATTTTTTTTTTTTTGAGAAAAGTTATGCTTGATTGGCCTTTAGATATTCTGTCAGTGAACTTTGTCGATGCATGTGATATGGGCTCTCTGAGAATACAAATAACACAAATACTGGTTGCTAATCAGCCAAGACAGCAAAAAAATAATTGTAACCACCCTTTTGTGTCCTGTCATTTTCTTCACGTATTTTTTTAATATGTTCGCGAAAATGAATGGTATAGCACTCATGACGACAACAGGCACTAAATGACAGGGGTGCTAATACAATGAACTGTAAGTCCTAGTACTAGACATTTCAGGCATATGCCTGATTATAATATAGGCTGTATAATCGTTTGATATATCTGTACCTCAGAACCGGACTAACGTAAGTCCAATTTCGTAACTTTTCAGCAGAGGGCAAAAACGATTGCCGAATACATGCAAAAGATGGGACTCGTGCTCTTTTAAGGAAGTTAAATAATTGTGAAGGAATTTGTTTTTATAGAATAACGTTTTCATGGGTCGATGCGGAATAAAATTCTACATACAATGAAGCAATAAAGTGAAAATCGCCATTTTTGGACTTACGTCGTTCTGGTTCTGAGGTACATATATGATATTATATGTTGATACAGGTTATTCAACGATATGTTTACTATAACAGAATATTAAAAGAAATGTATGCAGTTCATGCTTAATGTAACGAAACCTTTTGTTTAATTGAAATCGGACGCTATCAAGTGAGGTATCTTTAAAGGGAAAGTACACTTTTAATTGCTAGGGGAAAAGGGTTAAAATTACTTCCTGAGTTATAAACGCATTTTAAGGTCAGAAGAGGACTTTTGGGTAACGTGTTTTTTACTTCAATAAGACAAAAATCGTGTCCGTTGGACCTGTTTATTAAAATATTTAGCAGTAAATAATGTAAGTCCTGTGAAAAATCAATAGTCGATTATGATGAGGTACGGTCTACTTTATCACATTGTAGTTGGATGTTTTTACTAACTGCACCTAAAATGATAAAATATAAATAGCATGTGGAGTTGATTTTTACCTTCACTTCACTCTTTTACTTTTAATTTCGCGGTACATAGGAAAAAAGTAGAAATCATAAATGTTTAAATACATTTTTTAAAAACTACTTTTAATTATCGTACAAGAAATTCTACTCTTTAACCCTTTGAGAATATCTTTGCGGTAGAGTGGAAATTTGCGATGATTTTTTTGAAAAGAATTTTTTTTTATCTAACAGATAGTGCTGCAGCACGTCTTGTGTTTCAAAAGACTGTAACACACACACACAAATCCTTTCGCAAAGTTTGAGTAAAATGATACCTTCTAAAAACACTATTTTTCGCACAAACTAAATCTTCAGTTAGCAAATGGAGATTGATACTTGAAGAAAAACTTATTAACTTTAAATATAATAGCCTATCTAAATTTAATTATCTATCTTTAAATTTCTTCTTTTCTTTTTACGTCAAAATAAATTTGTAGAAAAACAGTGCAGATTTTTACGCTTCTTATTTCCTACCAACTAATTTTATGTCTTTATCTGCAGCAAGGTGAAATACTTATCACGTACAGCACGGACATAGGTTGGAGTCCTTACTTTCCTATACTGTCCGGCGTAGTCACGGAGCTAGGAGGTCTAATCTCACATGGTAAGTCACACAATAAACATTTTAATTTCAATCTTTCCTAACAGAATCTTCCTATTGGATTAGCCGTCAAACTGCTTGTAGACAGGTTTTGGTTATTGAGATTATATGATGCTCATGTTGCAAAACTTCAAGCATCATCGTTGTCTCTTTTTAGAGCAATTGCCGGCTACCTTGTCTAATGGTCAGAGCAGTCTGCCACGGGTTGTGTAGTCCCGGGTTCGAATCCCGGCTTGAGCATGGATGTGCTTTCTCTCTCCTGTCCTTCTCCGTTCTGTGTGTGAATGTGTTATTGCGCTCTGAAAGGTTTCCTACCCTATAAACGGGTTCAAACTGCATGTGTGTACTGTGGAAGTCGCAGACTTCACACCAAATTACAGTACAGTTGCAAAAGTGAAGCAGCGCACCCCAAATTGAGAGCTTGGCTGGCACAGGACAACAACATTAGTGCAATTTGTTCAGAAGGTTTCACTATTTTGACTGAGAAGAGCAATGCCAATCAAAACTCATGTTTTTAAGTATTTTCAGTATTTTTTATTATTTTTTTTAACTGACGAAATGACTTTGAAAGTTTTCTTCAAATCCTATTCCACTTGTGGTTTTTACTGAAACATTTTTTTTATTTTGTGAAAACTTGTTTGAATCCTATTACCTCTGGACACCTTTGAGATTTTTACTGACAGTTTTTTGCGGATTACAGTAGACTCGAGTTACAACGCTGTTTGACCTATACACTGCAAAAAATAAATTGTTGTTTTTACAGTATAATACTGGATTCAATTTAAAACTGTAAAATGCACAGTAATAAACTAAAAATAGCAATTTGCAGTTTATTAGTGTAAAATTAGCAATTTTACATTTTCTTACTGTAAAATTAGCAATTTTTACAGTTTGTTACTATAAGATTAGTTGTATCATATTGTAAAAACCACATCTATTTTTTACAGCGCACGCGAAATGAATGTAGCGTTGGTTGGGGTAAGTGAGATCCCTTTCCTGAATAGTTCGTTTCTGAAGCCTTATACGAAAGTTTGTGGGGGGGGGGGATTATTGACTTATTTTATTTTGGACAACAAATAATTATTTATCATAAGTTCAGCATTACTTGCTAAAACAATGTTTTAACTATTTTTAACCATTAGTTTAAATTTAAAGTGAACATAAATAAAAAGGGGGTTTGTGGGTCTTACTTGATGAAGTGTGTAAAATTTTTGTATAAAATGTTTTTTTGTAAATGCATTCATTAACGAGAAATATACTTGCCAGTAAATCTGTATGACAGAAAATTATAAAACGAATTACAAAATAATTACCATTTTTTCTTTTTAAATTTCAAGGCGCTGTAATCAGCAGGGAGTATGGACTTCCATGTGTTGTTGGACTCCAAGGAGCCACGAGGCAATTTCAAACTGGTGAGTAGTTCATGAATGCAAGCATTATGATTTTTCTTTTTGTTCTATTTGTGCATTAGAAAGCAGTTTACCTCCCCTTCTCAAATTTTGACTGGATGATTCGCTCATCTGTTGGGAAAAATGCATTTAGGTTTTGATTTCTAATGGAGAAAAACACAGCATGGGAACATTATTATTAAACCGTGAAGAGATGGCACTTGTCAATCAAATGAGAAAACGAGTTCATTCCTTAAAATAGGTAGAGAAGGAAGAAATTGACGTGTGCCATGTTCGTGAGTGTAGCAACATTTTGGCGATGTGACACTCTTTAAAAAATATGAAATAGTTCTTTGACCATATGAGGCCGGAAAAGAAGCAAAATTTATTGCAAACCATTTTAAATTTGTCGTTTGCAGCGTTTACTTTACTACATTAGAATTTATTAAAATATAAATTGCAGTAAATATCTTGAGTGACGGAATTTAGTTTTTACTTTTCGTTTGCTGGTTGAAGCTTGTTGATATTTATTTTTTTATTATTATTATGAAGAATAAGGTAGGAAATTTTGGCGACTAACACTTAAATGTTTTAGAATCGAAGTAGTTTGTTTTTTTTTTTCGAAAAAATGTGCTCCGAATATATTTTTTGCTATGTGATTATTTAATATTGGAATGTAATTTTCAGCAGTACTGTCTAAAATTTTTTCGTGCGACCTCCGCCGCATCTGCGCACGCACCAAGTCTCTTCTGGCTTTCTCGAAATAGGGGGGGAAAAGCAACGAGGAAGTAGTAAGCGAACAAAAGCTGAAGGCATCGGGTAGTGCGCATCCTAAACCTATCTCCCTTTTTTCAGATGGAAGCGCCCGTGGCTCCCAGGCGCACAATACGCAAACAGACAGTAACTGCTTTTGGTTGGAGGAAAAGTAAAAATGACAAACTTTACGTTCTTTATTGCAACCCTACTCTCGCCAATTTTTAATTAAGATGAACTATTGGAGGCGTTGCAGTCTTTGACCAATAGCTGTTCGAAGAGGTAAAAGTTAGGCCCACCCACTTTCTTAGAGTAGAAGCTGTCCAATAAAACATCTGCCTCGACATCACAAAATTAAAATATTTTATCTATTTGGCTAATTTCTTAAATTGGGTGGAGTATTCAATCTATGCTAGAACCAATAACACATTTGCGAATCCGTTCTTCAGTTTCATTCTACTTAGCACCCCTTCATAAAAATGAACAATTCTAAAAAAAAGGAGGAATCAAAAGCCATCTCTTCAAAGCCAGACTTTGATGGCTAACCAAAAGAATACAAAAAAGGGGGGGGGGACGCAAAACATAGGTTTATACACCCAGCATGTTTTTGTGCTGGGAGGCTGGTAATAGGGGCTGCGTTATAAAGAAACTCATTTCACCTCAATACGTTCTCACAAAACATTTTAAATCACGTTAAAAAATTATGTTTTACCCTAGTCCCTATTCCTTTCAGGTTTATTATAAGGTATTACAAGTTTCACAAAAACCCCGTTATACTAATTATTTTCTTTACCTGAGTTGAATGAAAAAGTATAGAGAATTGTCATTGATAAGTTCATTAAAAAGAGCAGCTGTTTAAAATTTTCAGAGACTACTAGAAAGCTTGCGCATCTGAGGGGAGGGAAGAATGGGGGATTTTAACTGCAGAACTAAAGAAAAATAGTTTCATTGTGATGTCCTCTCCTCTATCGATAACCAAAGAAGATTTGACGCTTCGCAGTTCCTAAAAAGTACGGGAAAATTGTTAGGAAAAAGCTCTAAAACCAGGGTGGCCACAGACCTGGAAAACAGGGAAAACCTGGAATTATCAGGGAATTTGAAAAATCTGGAAAAATCAGGGAATTATCAGGGAATTTGGGAACAAATCAGGGAAAATTAAATCAGAGCTCAAGTCCGTAATTTTTCAATACTGAAGTATCAAAAAAGATTACATTTTTGATTATTCAAGGATATTTTAGAGACTAACTAGAAAAATTTTTCAAAACCATGGTGAATTATTCGTAAACAGAGTCGTAAAAATGTAATTGCTGGCAGTTTCTGAAGTATGGAGAGTTAAAGAAGATGGAAAGTTTGGGATATCTTCCCGGGAATGTTTTGTAAAGCTGAAGTCGAAAAAGTTCCGGCTGATTTTAGTGACGTAAAACTAGTGGGGTACAAGTGGCGTTTTTTTTTTGACAAAATTACGAAACTGCAGCATTAAAATCCCAAATTTAAGCAATCTTTGGGGAACTTAGGAGAAGGGTTTTGACGGTTGTAACTTAAAATTAAAAAAAAATCTAAAGCATTAAGTCAGAGAGTTTCTGCCGAGAAATGTTTAAAACTAAAATAGGGTAGGGGTAAGTCTTTTAGTATTTAGTGATGTAAAAGTAAAGAGGGGGTTAAGGTGCTTAGGAAAGAGGGAAAGTCTGAACATGGACATTTGGATCATCTTTCGTGAATTTATAGGAAGGGGTTCGGAGGTACTCTGTTTCAGGCTATCTTTGGGTGAATTCAAAAAAGGAGAGGATGTCTCTAAAAATTTTTTTTAAACTGAAATCCTAAATCTTTTAAGGTGTTTTAGGCAATATTAAGACAAAGGGCAAAGAGGATTTTTGTTGGAAAAATCCAAAACTAGAGTCTTAAAGATGTAATTATCAGCGATCTTTTATGAGCATAGGGCTTTGGGATTCTTCTGGAAATTTTTGAAGTTGGATTTATTGCTATTTTTCAGTGACTTAAGAGAGAGAGAGTGCATTCGTTAGATGTCTCCCAAATTTTTTTGAAATTGCAGTCTTGAAATTTTAGGGGATGTAAAGATAGGGGTGGCTGCTCTTCTAAGAAAAAATTCCAAAACCGAAACGTTAAAAATCCAAATGTAAGCCATCTTCTGATGGATTTAGAAGAAGGGGTTTGAGGGCTTTCTCTCAAAAAATTTTTTGAAACTGAATTATTAAGTACTTTACTTTAAGTTATCTTAGAGTGGCTCAATCAGAAGAAATTTTGAGGCTCTTGCCCCAATTTTTTTTAATTGAAGTTTTAAACCATTTAGTTTTGTGATGTAAATATAGAGTGAGAGGAGTCTGTTCAGAAAAAATCTGAAACTATGGGCTTGAAAATACTTATTTATGCCATCTTTATTGCATACATGTGATTCTTCAGCCAATTGGTGGAAATCAGCCAATTTGATTGGCAAAACATAGTTCCGTCCTTCTACCGAGCTGCCTTAAAAAATTCTCCACCCACCTTAAAATTTTCAATCCATTAAAAAATTCTACGATTTCCAGGCGAAGATAACGAGAAATGACAGCAATCTCCCTAGCTGTAAAAGGGAGCATTCTTCGCTTGCTTGGTTTTGGTTAGAAATTTCAAGTTGAAAAA
>JAXGGA010012270.1:0-39349 GCA_038373865.1 Uloborus plumipes | reverse complement strand
CCTGGAAATTGGTATAGCAACTAGGAGTTTGAAAAAAGCACTTGTGGCAACTTTCTGAAGAATTAGTTACTTTGACTTAGTTTTTCAGATAAAATTCCACCTTAAAGAAAAGCAAATTATAACAGGAATAAAGATGGCAAATATAACAAGCGTAGTATAGAACAATTGTTTTTTTTTTTCTAACATGAACATTAGAGATTATTTTCTAACATCCTTCATCCTACACCCAACGATTGCAAATACAATACCAATCACAGAATTACCAAAATAAAAGCAAAATAAATAAAGAATAGTGAATGACATTGCTAAGGGAAATGTTCAAATTATTCAAGAATTTAGCAGGACTTTTTTTCAATATTGATGCAGATAAGCAGTTTCTTTTACTTGTTGCTGAAGAAAATTGAATAGCTATCCTTGCTGAGACAACAAAATATTCAATGCTAAAAGTCTCTTTCTCTCGAAAAAAATATATAGAAAGTTGAACTGCAAAACAAGAAGTTTAAATATCTTGGCATTAATTAAAAACTTCTAGTAAATTTCAGTATAACAACACTGCTTGGCAAAAAACAAACTTCAAATGCATCTGACACTATTCTTGCTGATTAATTGCTTATGTAAAAATGACCCACTGAATCCGAATATGACCACAGTTTTCCCCCTTTACGGTAATCGCTCCCCAACTTTCAATGGGATGCTTAATATGTCTTAGAATGCTTAATATGTGTAGTCTTAAGCAAAGGAAAATCAGAGGGGGACAGGATTCAGTTGTTTAAATTTATCAAAACGAAAGAAGTAATGGGGTTATATTTTTGTACGGAGGGCATTACAAGGGGTCATTGTTTCAAGCTGTTTAAATATCAGGCTAACCTGAAAATTCGGAAAAATTACTATTTTAGAAGGGTAGTTGGAACTTGGAACAGTTTACTGGAAGAGGCGGTAAGGAGCAATGGAGTAGATAGTTTTAAGCGGGTCATTTGTCTTCATTGGGGTCTATAATTTGACTAGGACCAGCCCAGTTGGGCCCAGAGCCCGTTGCTGGTAGTCGCATTGTATTTGTTATTACATCTGTGAACATAACTGGAATAAATATAAATAATACTGAAAGAGGTCTGCGGTGCGAATCGTATGTAACATGTGATGTTTCCAATGGTTTAAAAAACTTGTACAGCTTGAAAAAAGAATCTGGAGGTGGGAGTCATGGAAGGGAGTCCAATACTCTTGTTTTGCATAAAAAAATAAGTGGAAATTTTTTGACGCTGGAAAACATGAGTTGTTGATGGTATATTAAATATTTTAGAAAGGGGGGGGGGGATACCCCAACGGATCTCCTAACTTGCAACAAGTGTTTATCATTTTGAACTTTTCACCTCTCTAGCCCTATAAAAGACTTTTAATAGTAAATATAATGCTTCCTTTCCCTCTAAATAGCAATGAAATTGTCGAAATCTGAAGAAAATAGGAGGGAAGGGGGCGCAGTTTTCGAAAAGTGGGGAGCAATGGGGGAAAGCGGTAGCCATATTTGGATTCAATGGTTCATTTTACATAAGAATCAGCAAGAATGATGTGAAAAATATGCTGAACTTTTTTTTTCTTGCTGCGCAACCGAAATACACTTAAAATTGACAAAAACTTTTTTGAACTTTGAACACCATCTTTTTATTTAAGTAGGAGGTTGAAATTTTGGCAGTGTATTAGAGTGGTTAATAAAAAAATGAGACGTGACTTCTAGGACGAATTTTTCCCCCCATAGGTTTGTGAACCACCCTAATATACATATTATACATACCCTAATATACATGGCGGTGTATTGCATGTTTCTGTCTCAGCCCTTGCGCAGGGGCGGTTACTCACTGCTTTATACACTGTAAAAAAAAATCCGGAAACGTTTCTGAGTATGTCGGGCAGCTGCGGTTCATGTTATTTTCAGAAACGTTTTTGAGTATGTCGGAATCCTCTTTCTGTTATTCTCAGAAACGTTTCTGAGTATGTCGGAATCCTCTTTCTGTTATTTTCAGAAACGTTTCTGAGTATGTCGGAATTATCTTTCTGTTTTTTTCAGAAACGTTTCTGAGTATGTCGGAAACCTCTTTCCGTCATTTTCAGAAACGTTTCTGAGTATGTCAGAAGCCCCTTTCTGTTCTTTTCAGAAACGTTTTTGAGTATTTCATGCAGCTGCGGTTCATGAAATATTCAGAAAGGTATCTGAGTATTTCAGAAAGCTTTCTCAGTATTTCAGAAACCTCTGAAATTTTCAAAAATGTTTTCAAACGTTTCGAAATCCTTTTTTCTGTTACTCTTTTTTTTATATACAGGGTGTCCACTCCAATCGTGGACCAATAGCTAATTTCTAAACCGTTAGAGATAAGCATATAGTTTATTTGGGAAAAAATCTTCAAATTATGAAAGGAATTTTGTGTCTATTCAATGTTTTTCAAAAAATCAAATTTTGAAAGAGTTACGAAATTTAAATTTTTATACAGCCCCCCAGTCCTATCAATCATATTTAGTAAAACATTCTTGACACTGTAACGTTTTAAACTAAAAAAAAATCACTCTTCTACGACAAAAATTGACCGAGTTATGACGTTTTGAAAAATCAAGATTTTGAAGGATTTCGCATATGGTACCTTAAGCGATCTCTCGATGACGTCATGAAACAATGCAAAATCTTGATTTTTCAAACCGTCATAACTCGGTCAATTTTTGTCGTAGAAGTATGATTTTTTTTTTAGTTTTAAACGTTACAGTGTCAAGAATGTTTTACTAAATATGATTGATAGGACTGGGGGGCTGTATAAAAATTTAAATTTCGTAACTCTTTCAAAATTTGATTTTTTGAAAAACATTGAATAGACACAAAATTCCTTTCATAATTTGGAGATTTTTTCCCAAATAAACTATATGCTTATCTCTAACGGTTTAGAAATTAGCTATTGGTCCACGATTGGAGTGGACACCCTGTATAATCATCTGTATTATAATGATTCTGTTTTATTTTCTTACCGCTGAGATTTGTAATATTTCATTTTAAAAAGCAAATAAAAAATAATTCAATAAAATACTTTTATAATTGTGTAAAAATACAGAATTTTTATTATTTATGAATTTTATTATGTTTTTTAATCCACTAGCTGTTTTGTTATTTGTAAAAGTTGAGGTTCATAAAAATAGAGTTATAACATACGAAACTGGAGGATTAAAAAAAATAACAATAATTTTGTGTTGTCACACCATTATTAAAGTATTTTATTAATTTATTTTTTGTTTTCTTTTTGGAATGAAATATCGCTCATCTCAGCGGTGAAAAAATTAATTAAACTTATTGAAGTCTGCGACATGAGATTTGTATTGAAAAAAGTTACAGAGAAAGGATTCCAAGATGTTCGAAAACGTTTTTGAAAATTTCAGAGAGAAATCTAGCATACTCAAGAACTCTTTTTGAAAATTTCATAAACCGCAGCGGCACAATATACACTCAAATGTTTTTGAAAATTATACAAAGAGGATTTCAAAATACTAAAAAATGTTTTTGAAATTACAGAAAGCAGATTCCGAAGTACACAGAAACGCTGTGTAAAATTACAGAAAGTAGATTCCGAAACACTCAGAAGTATCTCAGAAATGTTTTTAAAAATATCATGAACTGCAGCTGCCCTATATATTTAGAATTGATATTTTTGACAATGTACGGCACTTCCTTTTTTGTGTGGTAAACATTTTAGAACGTACATATGTAGTACAATAAGCGTTTGTGCCACAAGTAATGGCTAAAAAATATTTCAGTGAATTCGAAATTATACATTATTGACATTCAAAAAGTATATAATAGCCAAGGAATGTATCAATATTAATATTCAGGAATAGTGACATGTTGGAATAGTAACAGGTGCAACTTCAGTCTGAAAGGATATTTTCATATCCTTTATTCATTAAACAATATAAACTAGACCACCATTTCAAAGTTTGGGGGGAGGGGGGCAAAAGGTATGTGCTCTATGTATTTTGCAGAACAAAAGCATCAAATTACAAGCATAAATGCATAATAAAAAGCAGTAAATTTTAAATCTAGGGGGAACGATTCCCCCCCCCCTCTTCCCCCAAGTCCCAAAACTAAAAGCCTGAAGCTAAACGCAAAAAATCTTAAAAAATAAAAATGTTTTCTTACTTTTCATTTTTAAATGAAATGTTCCATAATACATCGATGAATGTCCATTCATAAATAGCACACAATCCCTAAGTAATTGCTGCTCGAATAATGTTCCACTCTTGTTCAGAGCGTTTTTAAGAGTACAGAAAATGACACACTATTAAAATATTCTAACACTCACTCGAATTATTCTTCCGCGCAACAAAAAATTACTGATTTGAATGAAGTCTTGTGTCATACGGGAATTCCCCCAATCGCGCAGAGCAGGAACGATGTAGTGACGTCAATACCAGAATAAGATATATTTTTATTAATCGGTTCTTCTTATGCTCAATATGCATAAAGAATGAAAGATTGCAGCAACTCACAAACAAATTTTATCACAAAAAATATTGGAATACTGTCAATGAATTTTCAGAATCGACAGTCCGAATTTGCAGAATGAGGAAAATGTTTTGGAGGTCCCAGCGACCTCCTATGACCCTGGGAGAGCTCCTGATCTTATTATCATTAATATTTTAACTAATTCGCTTAATTTTAACTAGAAAAATTTCTCAAAGCTCAGAATAAAAACAAGTTTTGATTATGTCAATACAAGTCCCGAGGAAAAAAAAGGTTGAGGCACAGCAAAAACTTTATACACTTTGAAAGAAAATAAATCTAATTCTAAGCAATGAATAGCACTTACCGGCTTCTGGAACAAAAACAAATAATCCAAACCTCTTCGCGTTGTATCGTAATAATCTATACTTGTTACACACTCTGATAATCCCGTTGAAGTACGCATTGAAGATTTAGTTTTCGTATTAATTTTATATGTCACCAAAACGAAGCAAATACCATTCGTACATTCCTTGCTTGTATTAAATTCCTCACGGATTAACAGATCCCATCATATCCGATTTTATACCGAGCAAGATTAAATATACACAAGCTGAAATGCGAACACATTAATATGGCGCCGTTTCCGGTTTCAATCTTCTCCCGAACCTCAATTTTGCTCGTTGCGCATTGAGCTACGCAACTTCCTCTTAGGTATTTTGTAAACTCGGAAACGTTTCCGACTATTTCGGAGAGCTGGTTTCAGACGGATGTTTCCGTCATATTCAGAAACGTTTATCTTATTTTCAGAAACGTTTCCGAAATTTTTTACAGTGTACCTTGAGCTCCGCCTAAAAAATTTACGAGTTGTACCGTACCAAGTGCGGTCGCTCGCTGGTATTCTAATTTCACATTAGCTACCAGTTTTTTTTTTTTTTTTTTGGCTCTTTGCTTTATAAGAGGATTTTTGCCTCCAACTCGACTACTTTCGTATTCCATGCTGATGAGAGCGTAATAAGCTCGAAACTGCAGTCCATGGATCAAAATAGCAGAGTAGTCGGTTTATTGCATACGTATTAGGGTTTGCCGAAGATGATTTTTTTTAAATTTAGATAATGGGTAAGGCGGAAAAGGTGCCATTGGGGAGTAAAGTGCGCACAAAAAATTTAAAATAATTTGGTCAATTTCTTGATCTGCCGCAAGTTTAGAAAAGATGCAGTTTTTTGAGAATTTATCAAAGTATTAAAATAACATTTCTATTTCCGATAACAGGTAGGAAGGAAAAAGTGCCATTGAGAGCATAGAATTATCATAATAAATTTGAGGTTTGGGGTACGATTACTTCTTTTTCCACAAATGCGTAAAATATTTGGCTTTTTCCTGTTCTTTTTCTGTTTTTAAAAATTTTGTCGAAATTTTCAAATGCTGTATTTGCAGTATTTATTAACCCATTGATGCCTGACATTTTTTCCAAAGATATTTTGTATACTGGTTACACAGCTACAGAATACACATTACAATGGTTATGTGCTGCAATCTGTTAATAATGAATTGAAACAATATCAAAGTAATAATTGAACACTATTTGGTTGAAATGTTAATTTTTGGCATTTCAAGCACTTTTTGGACTGTCCATAAAAAGGACGCTAGGCATTAATGGTTTAAAAATAATTGCGTTTGTCACACATGATGCATTTTTCGATGTTTGGTGCTAATAAATTAACTCCTTATTGCTTCCAAATTTTCAAATTCGGAATGTGTAATTCGAAAATTTGTATAGTTCCATTTTTGGCTTAGGTTAAAAACTATCCGGAACAACACAGAGCTCACTTCTGATCACTTGTAAATATTTCAAAATAAGAGCAAAGTTGTTATTCCTTAATAGAAAGCAGTCGGTTAACAGCTAGGAGCAATTATTTTGAAAATCAGACAAAAAAAAAAAGTTTTGGCAGTGACATTTTTGATTTTCCTCATTTTTTTATATGTGAAAGTAGGTCATGAGAAGTGAACATTCTGAAGTTTTCAGCTCCCCAAAATTTTGTTCTCTCAAAAACAAAAACAAAAATCCCAAAGTTTGATGTTTCGCAGCGCTGTTTTGGTAAAACGACTGAAAGACGCATTTCAGTGCGCTGTAATTTTTTTACAGAAACGCCATTTCAAGGTTATGTTTACATTTATTGATTGTACAGTAAGGTGGATCGAAAAAGCTTTTCTTGGAATTTCAATTCGGCTATGGGGAGAAAAGTTGTCTACTGGGACGAAATAATTACCTGTAGAATTTAAAAATGTTCAGATATGGGCGATTATTTGTAAACTGGTAATTCGCTGTTTGGACCGAGTATTTAAAAAATAATAAAGTTTAATAAAGTAATTATTGCTCTTAATACAAGTGAAGCATTAATACTTTGTGGCCCAATTGTATTTGGAGCGGTAACTATTTTTTTTTTTTAGAAATTATCTAAGCACCAAAAACACAGTCCCCTGCCTGTCCCAATCCAATAGTTTAACACTTCAAGGCAATATTTCAAAAAACCTATTAACAGTACATAAATTTGGCAATTAATATCTAATAGAACAATGCAACTAAACTTTTTTTATGAAATAATCTAATTACGTATTGCTAAAACTTAAAATTGTCATGTAAATTCTGTCCGGAAATTTTTCAGTCCCCTACCACAAATTCAAAGCTCCAATAGAAAAAATCTGTTACTCTTACAATTTTTTTTTTGTCATGAAGTTTAAAGTAGTCAGTGTGAATTTGCTGAAATTGCTGAGAACGGTGTTGAAACGATACTTTGTTTGAGAGCCACATTTGTGATGAAAGTATGCATCAGTGTCGTTGTGAAAACAGTCCTGGAAAGTGCTTTTATTAATTTCAATTAGTTTGATTATGAAATATATTAGTTATTATGTCCACGATTTGTGCCTACATTTATAAGTAGTCTCGTAACTAATTATGTTTCAATAGTTTTGCAGATATTACGCAACAAAGAGCAAAAACGCAGTCACCTGGCACAGTCCCCTGCCTAGTTATACTAGGAAGGGGACTTACCCCTATCATGAGTTATCAGAAAAACACAAACTTCAATTGGCCCTCTTTCAAACCAAAGTTTTAGATTCATTTTCTGAGCAATAGTATTATAATTCTATATGAACACTTCAAAAAACCATGCCCAGACAGATTTCGTGTGAAAAATGACGAGTTTACAGAGAATCGCCCATATCTTCATGCTCCGCAAGGCGGTCAAAGTTCGTAAATTGAGATCAAAAATGCATTTTTTCATCTTCACGAATACATTAGCTTCTAATAACTTTTGAAATCGCTAGGGTGCCAAAAAGTTACCCAATGAGATCAAATACTGTGATATAAAATTACATCAGTTCGATAAAATCTTCATGCTTCATATGGTGGTCAAAATTTGCATATTTAACTCCAAAGTCGCATTTATTCATCATGAATGAAACAATTCCTTTTGAAACTACCACGAGTAGAAAAGTTGCTCCTTGCGATCAAACCCTTTATACAAAACGAAAGACCCGGTTTTAATGGACTTAGAGGTGGGGGACCAGTCTCCGCCCACCTTCCCCCACCAGTCCTCGCCGACTTCGAAAATTGTTTTTACGTATAACTGGGTGATTTTTTTTTTTTTTGAATTCCGGAACTGGGCGATACGATGACACTTGAGTTCGAATAAAAAAGATGGAAAAAAGTCTCATCCATGAACAGTTTTAGAAGAATATTACGATCCAGTGCAAGAGCCTCACTCAAAATAAAAATGACAAGTTATCATTCAATCTGTCGAAGCCAACGCTGTTTTATTCAAAATGGGAGACATTCTTCAAAAATCGAGACATTTCTTGGGATATATCTGTTGTAGTAGGATGTGATGGAACAAATTAGGTAAGATTCGATTATTATAACTATCTTTAAATCGTGCACTGCAGAACTGCATTTGTCTATTGCACCTAACTACCTCTACTCTACATCATCGTTTAAAACAACATGACGGGGAGACCAAAAGTCCTCATTCATAATCGAGACCTACCGAAAAAGCCATACTAGATTAAAAGTTTTCTAATAATTGCTCTTTCGCCGATCTGTGGAGCAGACTTTTTTCGTCTGAGGTAACAAAAATTTCAATCTGAGTACCGATCAGGAGTATTTACGAAACATATCGTACCCTTGCTTCAATAGTGTTAAAACTCAAAATATGACGATTTTGAGTTATTGGTATCACTGGATTCAGAAAAAAAAGCTCTATCAATCTTAAAAAACCGTTCTTGAGAGATAGCAGTTGAATTCAGTGGCCTCCAGATAGCAGTTGAATCGGTGTAGACGATTCACTTGCTATCCCCACCAACTTGGAAAATTTATAATTTTCACGATAACGAAACATCAAATAGGGAAGAATACCAAATAACGTCTGATTTTCGCGTTTCCTGAAAAAAGTGGATTTTTGAGTTGTAACACTATTGAAGTAAGTGTGCGATATATCAAACTTGCAATACACCATGGCGTATTGCATGTTTCCGCCTTAGCCCTGGGTTAGGGGCGGTTACTTACTGCTTTATATATCAAGCTATTTCTAGCGGCGCCTTTCCAAGTGACCGTGTAACATTAAAATTAGGGGCAATCGTGCATTCCTGGAAGGTTATGCTGGAATGGCTCTATTTATCTGCAAATGAATTCCATTGTCAACCTTTATATTTAAAAAATACACTTCCATGTGGTTTGACGTAAAAACAAAGTCCGGTTGCACGGAGGATCCTAAGCACATTTGAGATATTATTCATGGATCAAGATACTTAAAGCATGCAAAATGACATTCGAATCGGGTAACATCTTCATGCGCACCCGGGCGTTCACTGGCAGAAAACTTACCGATGAATAAGTTCTCTATAAAACACAAATTGCAAACAAAATACATTCTGGCATTTCAGTTCTGCCTTTTTTTAAATTTTGTTTAGTAAATATTTGCAAAAATGTGACTGTAAGACGGGTTTATGCCTAAAGTACAAGACTCATTAATAATATGCTTACTGAATTTAGATTTCAGATTAACACACGAACGGATAAGTACACTTTTCGATTATTTCAGTCAAGAGCATTTTATTACTTAAAATCATCTATTTTTTAGAAATAAAATTTCAGAATAAGAGAGTTTATATCTAAACAAAATCTTGAACACCGTAGAGACCTATGATTTCAAAATTGACAGTATTAAGTATTTATATTTTTTCTGACAATCTTGGTTGTTCGATTATGGCATTGTGTTCGATATATATTCATAATGTTCCATTATAGCATACAACAATTAAACTATCACAAGAAATGTTTCCATCGTTGAAGAATGCGAGTATTTTGGGTTCAAATAACGTTGGCTTTGCCAGATTGAACGGTAACATGTCAAATTTATTTTGAGTGAGGCTCCTGCACTAGTTCGTAATATTTTTTCTAAACTGATCTTGAATGACACTCCCCCCCCCCCGTCCCTTTTTTTATATTTTTTTTTTATTTGAACTCAAGTAGTATCTTATCATACATCGAAATATAAATTAACTAGAGATTCAGGAAGCTAAAAAAATCACTCGCTTGAACCTAAAATCATTAATTTTCGATGTCGGTGTGGAATGTGTGAAGGTGGGCGGGGGGGGGGGGGATAGTCTCCACCTCTGTCCTTTAAATAACGGGTCTCTAGTTTTGTATAAAGGGTTTTGATCGCAAGGAGCAACTTTTCTACCCGGTTCCAACCCCATTTCGCCTTGAGAAATTTCGCATAGATATGTCACTATGAATGGAGCAATAAGGTGCTTAACCCTTTAACTGTCAAGGTATTTTGATTTTTAACTTTTCCAAGCCCAAACCCGAGAAACAGTCGGGTTTGACAAAGAGATGAAGCCGAAATAAGCGTCTCCCGATATATATTCGGGCATAACAATACGATGCACTCAAAATAATAATAATAATAATAATACCCCGAGTAATACTCGGGCGTGACATTTTCGAAAACCAGCTGTGCCCGAGACTATCTCGAGCATGACTAGATATCCGGAAAGCTGAGTTGACAGTTGATATCTTCGCCTCTTACTGAAAGGGGGTTAGGGATTTTTCTCGGGATATTTCTTCTACCGTAATTATGTAGAACTAGTTCTATGGCTCGCGATCTAACCTAACTTTAAACTTTGCAACTCCGTATGAAATGAAGCAAAAAAAAAAAAAAAAAAAAGCGACCAGATTTTCACGAAATTTGCACTTTTTGTCATCTTAACTGAAAACATTTTTTTTTAATTCTAACATTAATAATTGTTGAGTATTTATTTTTTGAATTTCGTTTAAAAGCCTTTTTTTAACCTTACCGGCAGACTTGAAATCATTATAACTGAAGATCTGTGGAAGCTACAGACTTTTTAAATAACTCATTTCAAAGAGCATTTTTGATTTTGATGATATTTGGTAGGTAATATGCACAATATTCTGGACCTCCAAACTGTTTCATTTTTTTTCTCGAGATATAGCTATTTTTTTGTTCCGCCGATGAGTAAAATTCGGCATTTTTGATTTTTTTTCTAAGAGCTCTGGTAAATTTATTCAGAATGGTAGAAAGATCAAACATGACTTATTTTAAAGCTAAATAAATGAACTTCGATTTGTGCATAAAAGAAACGGTTTGAGTTAAGCCTAAATATAAATTTTCCCGAGTCAATTCGCGGTTCAAAAAGTGCCGTTTTCGTCATTTCAAGCATAAAAAAGTATATGAAAGACTGACAGTGGGGTTCCATTTTTTTTCTCTTGCACCCAGTTATATATACTATAAGCACAGAAAAAAAAAGATGATACCAGTAGTTTTTCATTATGAAAAAATTGCTTAAACTTGAAAAAAAATGAAACTTGGCCTTTTTCACTCCCCAAAAATGGCCTGTGGAACAGGTAGTAAAAATTTACAAATGCATGGAGTAAAAAGGTGTTACATTGCCCTTTAAAATGAAATAAAAACTGTATTGTTATTCCAATGCATTAAAGAGATATAATCTTCCAAACTATTAGAAAAAATGAAGAAAAATATCATTTTTCACTCCCAAGAAACGGCCTGTGGAATAGGTAGTAAAAATTTGGAAATGTATGGAGCAAGAAGGTATTACATTGAACTTTAAAAGGAAACAAAACCTATCTTGTTATTCCAAGACATTAAAGAGATATTAGCCTTCTAAGTAAGATGATTATGAAAAAATACCTTAAACTTGGAAAAAATAAAAAATGGCCCTTTTTACTCTCCAAAAATAGCATGTGGAACACTTAGTAAACATTTGTAAATGCATGGAAGAAGGTGTTACATTGCCCTTTAAAACGAAATAAAAACTATCTTGTTATTCCCAGGCATCAAAGAGATAAGTACCTCTGAAAATTGAAAATTCATGCAAGATTTTTTGGCATAAGTTAAAGCAATTATGAACATAGTCTTTTCATGCAAGAAATCTAAAAATATGTATCATCAAATATATAATTCATATTCAAAATGTATCGTAAAATGGTTGTAATTTATTTGTAATGTTGACACATATCGGAAAAAGTTGTACTTAAAACCAGTAATCTGAATGTCCACACATCAATTACGTAAAATTGGTTTTAAAATTTAATTGCGTGTCGTTAAGAAGTTTCTAGTTTTACATTTACATTTGAATGAAGTTACAAATTGTTTTACAAAAATCCGAAATTTCTACATCCTTTTCGAAACAGCTACAACTAAAATGGATTTTTGCTAATTTATTATTTATTAGAGTTTATCTTCATAATATTTAGTTGTGCATCCATTACGAATTAAAGGAAAACTTTGATAACAGACTAACTAAAAAAGTTTTAATTACAACTTTTTCAAATATTTCTACAACACAAATAAATTAGACATTTTACGATATACTTCAAATTATATATTTAATGATACACATTTTTACTCTTGCAGTTCTTGCATAAAAATACTTTGTGTTCATAATTGCTTTAACTTATGCCAAAACAAATTTTTGAATACTTTTTCAATTTTCAGAGGTTACATCTCTTTAATGCCTAGGAATAACAAGACGGTTTTTGTTTCCTTTTAAAGTTCAATGTAATACCTTCTTGCTCCATACATTTCCAAATTTTTACTACCTATTCCACAGGCCGTTTTTAGGGAGTGAAAAATGATATTTTTCATTTTTTCTAATAGTTTGGAAGATTATATCTCTTTAATGCCTTGGAATAACAATACAGTTTTTATTTCATTTTAAAGGGCAATGTAACACCTTTTTACTCCATGCATTTGTAAATTTTTACTACCTGTTCCACAGGCCGTTTTTGGGGAGTGAAAAAGGCCAATTTTCATTTTTTCTCAAGTTTAAGTAATTTTTTCATAATGAAAAACTACTGGTATCATCTTTTTTTTTCTGTGCTTCTAGTATATATAACTGGGTGCAAGAGAAAAAAATGGAATTCCACTGTCAGTCCTTTATATACTTTTTTATGCTTGAAATGACGAAAACGGCACTTTTTGAACTGCGAATTGATCCGGGAAAATTTATATTTAGGCTTAATTCCAAACCGTTTATTTTTATGCACAAATCAAAGTTCATTTTTTTAGCTTTAAAATAAGTCATGTTTGATATTTCTACCATTTTAAATTAATTTACCAGAGCTCTTAGAAAAAAGATCAAAAATGCTGAATTTTTCTCATCGGCGGAGCAAAAAATTGGCTATATCTCCAGAATAAAAAATTTTTCGAGAAAAAAATAAAACAGTTTGGAGGTACAGAATATTGGTGCATATCACCTACCAAGTTTTATCAAAATTAAAAATGGTGCGGCACGAAAATTTCTGAAAATTTGTTGATTTTCTATGGAATGACCCTTTAAGCAGAAATTTAAAATTTTTGAAATAGTGACTTTTCAGAATTTTGTAAAAATATATAGGATTTAAAATATATTTTAATGAATATATTCGTTATCTGAGTGGGGACCATGAAGAGCCCAGTAGTTAGCAAAAATTGCGAAATAGGGTCCTAAATTGTAAAATAGGGTCCTACATTACTTAGTGTGAATGGTGATCCCTTCATGGAGAAGACGTTTTAGATGTACTCAGTAAAATGCGTTAAAAATCTTATAAATACAGTACAGAACCTTTTATCCAGGAACCAAAAAATCGGGAAACCAGAAAACCGGGAAATTTTGTCCATTTTGCCGCCATCTTTCGAAATACGCAATTTTGTCACTTTTTAGAAAGGAAAGTTTTTTTTTTTTTTTTGAAAAAAATGAATATGAAGGGTTTTTATGGAATAACTTGTTTCTCGCAAAAAGCTTAAAAAATTGTAACAAAAGCAAGCTTTACAGCTGAAGTTGAAATGTAGCGCGGGGAAAAATTTCCGAAATATTTTTTAGAATTTCAAAGTATACTAAATAAAACATTTTCCCGTTTTACTCCAGCTGAAAATCTGAAGGAATAAATATTGTCACCTTCTAATGCAATCTTATACTGAATGACCAGTAATTAAAGAAGTAGCGCAACCAGGGGGTGGGTCCATAGGGCACGTGCCCCCCCCCCCCAGTAGGCTGAGTTACTGATTTTCTTTTTTTTAAATATTCTTTATTATTGAAGAGAAGAAAAGAACGCGCGCGCGTCTTGGAAAAACTAAGTGATTTTAAGGAGTTTGTTTTTCAGAAAGTAGATGGGGGGGGGGGGGACAGTCCTTAAACGCCATTCGTTGCCAAAACATCAATAACTATATCCTATAATCGCATTTTAAAGACTTCAATTTCTAAAATTTTTTTAAAATCCACCCTCTCCGAATTTTCAGTTCACTTAACATCATCAAAGACCGTCTGAAACTGCGTTTTCAGGACTAATCTTTCAAAAATTTTCCAAGGAAGAACTTCTCGGACCCCCAATCAGATGAGGAAATTTTTTTCAGAGTGTCTCCCCCTAGAAATATTTTCTGGTTGCGCCCTTGATTTAAGCCGTTTAGAGATTAAGCGACGACGCGAAAATTGCTTGAAAAGCCGAAAACCATTCGCTAGTTATCTGGATAGTTGATCGTAGAATCTAGAGATCGTTAAACACAAGACTGGAATAAGGCTGCAAGAGCTTAAAAGAGAAATTTCTATTGATATTAATGTAATGCAAAAGCAGCAATCAACAATTACTACCTTAATCTCGAAAACGAACCCCTTTTTTGAAGGAGAGAAAAAAAACGCGTTCATAGTAACGAATTTATTTCATATACTAGTAGAAAACTTTTGTTCAAAAATTTATTTCCTGCTCTTTCCTTAATTTTCTTTCTTTTCACAACATTATTAAAAAGTGTGCCCCCCCCCCTTTTTTTGAATATGAGGGTTTTATGTCTTGTAAATAACTAAATTTTTTGGTTTTTAAACTTTTTACACTAGTATTTTTTAATATTTTGATATTTATAAACATTTCTGAATCGTTTTCTTCTTATTTTAAGATGCCTTACAAATTATAGTAATTTGGGTTTCATAAACAATTGACAAACAGTGCTATTTAGCGATCCAGAAAACCGGGGAATTCGGATATGCGGGATAGCGATGGTCCCGAACATCCCGGATGATTGGTTCTCTACTGTATTTCAAAAAAACTTCTCAAAAACAGTAAAAATGTTTAATTGAAACATTTTGAGATAATGTTTTGAAAAAAGATATATTTTCAAAACATAGTTAAATTACAAATCAAATTAAAATGCATGCGTTTCTTTTTAAAATGAACTTACTTGAGAACTCCATAAGCTCTCGTAAAATTAAAGTTTAATGCATTACGATAAAAGCAAAAATAACAAATGTCTACATTATTAACCGACGAAAAAACGGAGGAGGTTCTCTGGTCGACCGGTATATTTTTTTTATGTATGACCACGCATAACTTTTTACTGAATAGGCCGATTTTGATAAAATTTTTTTTGTTGGAAAGGGTACACTTCCCTGGTGGTCCCATGGTCCCATGATGCGGGGTTTAAGAACGGAATCCTGAAGAAATTGAGGGAAATCTTTAGAATTCCGTTTATGCGCACCCTCTTTGCGCATGAATTGAATTTCAAATTTCACGCGCACACTCTTGCGATTTGATGTTTATTAGGTCACAGTAGCTCGCCGATCGAGTGGCCTAGCGGTAAGACGCTTGGCTCTCATTCGCAAGAGCTTGAGTTCGATCCTCGACTGAGTCGGTGGATTTTCAAGCAGCAGAAAAAAAATGCACTGTCTACGTCAAACGATTATGCGGCATGCAAACCGCAGTTTTACTGATAGAATATATTTAGTCCCAAGTACCCCAATTTTTCAAAAAATATATTTCCAGGCTCCCATCACCTGAACTTTTAAAATTAGTGATACACTAATGAATCGCCGGTAAATGGTTACTTTGCGGATTAACCTGTAGGCCAGTTTTAGCCTCATAATCGGGTGAAAAACTTGTAATTTAAAAATGTTTTAATTAAATCAGCATATAAATAAATAAAAAGAAAAAAAAATTGTTTTTAGTGGCAATCTCTCAAAATTTCAGACGCTTTAATAAAGTGAGATGAAGCGTCACGATGGTAACATGACACTATTCCGGGTATACATTTACACTGAAAAGAATGAAATAAAAATAAAATTTTATAAAAAAAAGTAAAACCGACTTCAAAAACGCAGCTGAAAATTGCGCTAAAAAGTAAAAAATAAATTTATTCTTTGAACACCATCGATACTACTTTTAAACATGAGTTTTGAAGTCGGTGTCGAAACAGTTAATAAAATCATTCGTACCCATTCTTCGGTTACTTGTTTCATAATAAAAACAAAAAAATGTTTCATTCTCAATTTCAAGTGTTTTTTGAAGGGAAAAATCAATCAAATGGTACATTTAATGGGTAAGAATGATTTTATTAACTGTTTCGACACAGACTTCAAAACTCATGTTTAAAAGTGGTATCGATGGTGTTCAAAGAATAAATTTATTTTTTACTTTTTAGCGCAATTTTCAGCTGCGTTTTTGAAGTCGGTTTTACTTTTTTTTTTATAAAATTTTATTTTTTTTTTCAAAAAATTTAAGACTACCTGTTTTTTTTTTTTTTGCCTTTTCATATTTCAAAAGTTTGCAAAGATAATTTTTCTCTCAAAGTATTTAACTTCATGTAGTTGTATTTAACATGAGTTATTATACAACTCTGTAACTCTCATTAAACTTGAGTTATAATTGAGCAGGTAAAGAAAAGGCCTTTTTAACGAATTTCAAAAATTCATTTTTCATCTATGAAAGGTAGTTTTTTCCTTTTTTTTTTCTTAAATAATGGATAATATCGTGGGGTTACAAGTGAAACACACTAAATCAAAATTATTAATTTTCAGATTTCTAGTAAATCTTACACACAAACGAGCTGTTTGTGTTGGTGAAATCCACTAAGTCATATCTTTATTTAATTCAGTTTTTTAAACAAATTTGTAATCACATTAAGTACTCAAGCCAAGTAGTTCTTACAGGTAGTTCACACTAAGGGACTTGGTTGCTTTCTAATGCTGAAAAATATTTCATAGTAAAAGTAAAACACACTAAGTCCATGACTTAGTGAGTTCAATACTCAGGATGTCAATTCCAAAGAAGTTAAAATAAAAATTTTTTGATCAGCGTTTTCTCAAAATCATGTTTTTTGACCCCACGCTATTTAATTATCAATATGTAAGATTTCTGAAAGTACTTTCCAGCGCTAATGGGAAAGCATCAGCGCTGGATAGCGATTCTATTAAAAATGTAAGGTAACCAGTTTGAACAGCTAGGTAAATATTTGGAAATAGGCCTGTTATCTTTTCAAAAGTAATATTAAAATTCTCATAAGCATTTCCGACAAATTCCGACTTTTTGCACTACTTTACACAAGGGCGTCGTAGCCAAGGGGCCCAGTGTTTTGGACTATTCCTTCCCTACCCAGAATATAATATTTTATGTAACAAAAAGTTGTCATGGGGTTCCTTTAGAATGGCTCCCCAAGGCAATTAAACAACTTTCAAGTACAGAAATATATATGCTAATTTACTTCGAATATGGCAGTAAGCTATCTTTTTCCACGTGTTAAAAGCTTCCCAAAACGTTTACTAACGCATTACGTTACCTAGAGGCATTGTGATAAAGATTAAAATGAGGTTATTGAAACAAAATAATCACTTTTTTCTATCAAAGAAGAGTTGATTAAAAAATTGTGACATTATGTACTCTTGCATTCGAAACTCGTGAATTTTATGTAGGGTTGGTTCGGGTAAGTGGGCCACCCCCCTTAAATCTGAAATACGCATGTTTTATATTTTTTGCACAGATCATATCCAATTTTATCAGAGTGATTGCTTTTGCATATATTTGGGCTTCATGGAACTTTTTTTGGGGTGACATAAGTTATGTTAAAAACATTTCCAAAAAAAAAAAAAAATCTTAAGAGTTCAAGCAACATTTTTCAAAGTGTTTCAATGTCAGTTTTTACTATTTTCTCTATATTCATCAAGTTTTCTTGTAGAGTTTAACCTAAAGTATACATTGCAATAAGAATTTTTGTGCGAAGTATTATTAAGTGTATAAGGAGAGGGGTCCCACTTACCCAGTGATTTTTCTCTATTAGGGTAAGTGGGTCCCCTCACTATGGAGTAAGTGAGCCCCCTCATAATAATGATGATTTCAAAATGAAAAATAGTTTTGATGAAGCAAAATATATGATGAAATTAAGGATAATTATGGAGACCTAGAAGAAATTAATGGTTCAGCTACAAAAACTGCAAAAGCTAGTAACTATGTATTTGTGCATCAAAGAAGTATTAATAAGTATTAGATAAAGTATTATGAAATTCTAATTTTAAAGTATGATACAAATGAAAAACATACTGCAAAATTTGGTATAAAGAATAGAAATAGCTACACTTTTTATTGGTTTGATGTAGGTGATATTAGAATTATAACTAAGGATGAAATGATAATGTTTCTCCCTTAGAAAACTTCAAATAGACGCTGCCATTACGTGTTTTCATTATTTTTCAGCCAATAATTTTTTTTCTATTTTACCAAAATTTATCTTAATTAACTCCATTATGTTTATTCAACATTAATTTATATGTAAAAGCAAAAAATACGCCTGACGGCTTTTAATGAATTTCAAAGACACAATTGTTTTGTATTCCGCATTATAATTTTCTGTCATACACATTTAAAATCATCTCATTTAGGGGATTCATTTACAGAAAATATTCAATACTAAAATTTTCCACTTTATCAGGCAGGACCCGCAAACCCTTTTTTTAGAAATGCTCACTTTAAATAGAAATAAATGGAGGGTGGCTCACCTACCCCTTTGTGGGTCCCCCTCGCCATTTTCTAGAGAATAAGATGGTTAAAAATATTTAAAGCATTTTTTTAGGAAATAATGCTCAACTTGGGTTTATTAATAATGCCCAAGATAAAATAACTCAAAAAAGTTCAAGCTGTTTTGCTTTAAAACTTTTGTTCTAAAAAGGGGGCCCGCTTACCCTAACCAACCCTATAACTTTGTTTTTAGGGTTTTTATTCTGAAAAAAAAAAAATCCACTAATATCGAGAATCAACTGCAATTGTGAGTTAAATGATAACGTTGTGATTTTTCCGGGAGAACGTACACCCCCTCTCACTAACATCATTAAATTGTGTTTCAAGAGTTTCAATTTCTAAACGTTTAAGGGGGAGAGCCCTTAAAATACACTTCCCCTAATATCATAGAAATTCGACTAAAATCAGTTTTGGAGCCTCAATTTCGAAACATTGCCGGTCCCCATGGTTGGATTTACGTGCAAGTCGAACAAGCTGCAGCTTTGGACCTCGCTTTGTTGCCCCCCCCCCCCCCCCCAAATAAAAATATTTGTTCCTAAAAAATGGAAAATGCATGGGAAAAAATTCTTTGTGCTTCTTGAAAATTTGAAATAATGTAGTTATAAGTTTTGAGTTTTAAAATTTCTAACAATGCATGGGGGATTTCAAAGTGTTTCAAATGCAGTCCTTTGCTACATCATGCATCAAAAATATCAATCATGGGTATAAAGCAGTGAGTAACAGCCCCTAAGCAAGGGCTAAAGCAGGAACATGCAATACACCGCCAACTGGGTTATTTCCACAACTCGGTTACTTTCCTATTCCATGCTGATGAGTGCATAATAAGCACGAAACTGCAGTCCATGGATAGAAATAAGAGTTGGCGGTGCATTGCATGTCAATCATGGTTTTCATGTATCTGTAACACATTTAATGAGTTCAGTTACAACTTTATAGGATTGGGGGACCGCCGCAATGCAGTTTTGAGGGCCCTTTAGAGATGAGCAGAATTACGTATGCTATTTTGCATAGGGCTGTGGAGTCGTAGTCGAAGAGTTGGAGTCGGACAGATTTTGGACCAAAGGAGTCGGACGTGTCGACTCCGACTACAGTGCGTTTCGAAATGATAGTCCGCCAGAAAAAACGAAAGTTATGCTGGTAAAAAAGGTTGTATTGTGCACAAAGTACTATTTTATAAACTACATTACTTCATTCAATGTAAAATAGCTCATAAATAATTTACAAATAATAGGAATAATGAGGGAAACTAAAATTAGATGAAACAGCTGTTTCAAAAAGATAGGTCCACTGAACCACGCATCAAATAAATGTTGAATTAATAAGAAATTTTTCTGTTTTTTTTCTGAATAAGCTCATAAATCCTATTTGGCATGGTTTCTACAAGTTTATGCAAACAATTTGTCCCGATTTTTGACCATTTGGAGGAAATAGCCCTTTTTAAGTCTGCAGTACTGTTGTACTGCCTTCCGCCTGCATACACCGCTCTTGCAAGTGTACCCCACTTGTTTTCTACTGGATTAAGGTCGGGGCCTGCAAGGTGGCTAATCGATAATATGTACAACATTATCCAGAAACCCTTCAAAAGTGGACTTTGCAGAGTGCAGAGGACCAATGTCCGGTTGGAACATGAAGAATGGGCCCGCAATGGGTTCTGATTGTAGAAGAAAATATTGTTTGAACAGCTTGTTATAGCCAGCAGCATTCAAACGATTGTCTACAAATGCTATATCAGTTTTTCCTGTCCCTCTGAATCAGACACACACCATAACAGAACCACCATCAGCTTGCCTCTTCGAGAATATCTGTCTATCGTTACGCAGATCGTGCCAGTAATAATGCCAACCATCTGGACCATCCAGGTTGAATTCCTTTTTATCACTGAATATCACACGATGCCTATCTTGTTTCCAGGACATCACTTCCTGCGCGAATTTCAATCTCTCTTCTTTGTGCTTTTTAGTCAATTTCGGAGCCGCTTTCCTTTTCCCGTGAAATAAATTGCCGAACTTCTTTACCGCTCTGTGGACTACATTTTGATATTTAAAGGTTTAGTTGTTTAGCCAAAGTGGATATGCTCATTATTTCCAGATTTTAGGTCTCTTACGATAGTGCTTCGTTGTCGGGGTGTCACTTTTGATGGGCGGCCAGATGAATTCTTACTGCTATGAGCATTTCTAAATAGCAAAAAATTGTTTGCAACACTTTGAGATCTGTTTAAAAGCTTACCTATTTCTCTATTTGATTTTCCAGACTGTTTAAATGCATCAATTTTCCCCTGCTCAACCAGCGAAAGACTGCAACGACAACCCGTTTTGTTTGACTACAAAGTGCTGTTCGATTCGGTTTAAATACCTCCACAGCAGCAAGCATAATCCCGTAGTAAGACTAAGCAACGATACTTATGCAAATTTTTAGAAATTAACGTGGTTGGGGCAAAATTTCTGAAGGCGGACCTATCTTCTTGAAACGGTGTGAAAATGAAAATTTGCATCAAATAAGAATAAATTATTTATTTTTAAGAAATTTCAACAAACATAGTTATAACAATTACAGATATATAATCACTATAAAAAAAAGTGATTCTTATTCTCAATTAAGAGTCGAAATTTGGAAAAATAAGGGTGGACCTATCATTTCGAGACGCACTGTACCTCCGATTTGGCTGCAATTTTATGGAGGTGAAAACATGTCTTTGAAACTAACATATGCAATTTTAAGCTTCCAAGATTCAAATCCTGAGAATCTACGATACCTAAAAAAAGGGCTCCAAAATGGCTGGTCTGCTTTGTTAAAACGAATTGCTGTGTGAAGCCTTTTAAGCGACAATGTTCCCAAATGAGAACATCAATTAAAAAAAATTGTCTAAAAAAAGTTTCGATTTTGAGGATTTAAAAATCCAAAATTTTATTACTAAAAGTAGGCATGATTTTTTTTGTAAGAAAAATTATTTTCCCTTTATAAAAATGGTGCCCCTCAAAAATTTGCAAAAAATGTCTTTGTTGATTTTCATAGAGATAAAAGAATATATATAGAAAATTTTAAAAAGCCGAAAGTTAATAAAATTTTAGAGAAATAAGTAAGGATCACGTTGATGAACAAACATGACAGAAAAAATTTGCATCGAAAATGTGCTTTGTATAATCCATCGCACTTCTATGTTCCCGATCGGGAACATTGGCGCGTTACAGTATACAAAATCTGTCATTCTTTGCTGCTTTATTAGTTCTGTACTGTGCAAAGTAAGATTCTCATAACTGCTATGAGCAGGGTTGCAAGACGTCCCGGATTTCAAGAGACTGTCCCGTTTTTTGAAAAACTGTCTCGCGTTCCGGGAAACCTTGATACGGGACGGCTAAAGTCCCGTATTCTAAAGCTAAGAGCAACATTTAACAAAACTAAACATTGTTTTAAGAAAAAATAAAGTAAAACAGAAAATGTTAGTGATAAGAAAATTGATTAAATCAAATTTTTCTGCTCTGAAGTGTAATGTGTTATGTTCAGTTAGAGCCGAAATCATTATGACAATCCTTTCAACAAAGGTGTAATTCATTGTAAAATTAGTGTAGCTCCTTGTAAATGATTTTACTGTGCCTTGTTATAGAAAGCACTTCTCAAATATTTCCTTATTAAAGAAATAGAAGTACTCAGTTACTATTAGTCACTGGATATATATCTTTCGAAGTGTACTTTGTTTCGCTTTTAAACTAAGAGACGTGATTCCATTTAGCAAAAAAATACGCATTTTTAAAATATGAAGATACAGTTTTTACAATGAACGACACAAATATAAATTCCAATGAGTTATATAGCAAACCTAAAGACACACATCAAAACTTTGAAAGAATTATTACAGTAGTCAAAATCAAGTAGCGGATATAACTTGGAAAAAAAAAAGAATTTGCCGACATGTTAGAATAAATTTTATGTTATAATCTTCAAAAACAGTAATTTTTTCTAAAGATATTGAATTTTATTTGTTTTAGTTTAATTTGCTATGTGTAATTATAGTTCTGCTTAGTTGTAATCAAATTTTGTGTCATTAAAATTATTTTGCACGCATTAAAATTTTCCTAATGGTACGTCTGTGCATTTTGAGAAAGTACATACTAAACATTAGTCATCACTAGAAGCGACTATATCTTCCACGCCAGGATAGGCCCGTCATTTGGAGGATCAAGGGGGGGGGGGAGGTCAATTGCTCCCTTGATTTTGGGAAATTAATATATTAATGAACATGATTTTTCCTGTTACTTGGTTTAATTTACAATGCATGTATTGGTTGGTATACATTTCGCAACCCGTGGAAAAAATCGAAATGACGATCCTGCTTCAGGAAAAAGTTGGTTAATTGCAGGGAAACACGAACCATGGCAATTTTCCCACTTTTCCCACTGGTATTCATGAAGATAAACAATGCAATGGTAAAAAATTTAGTTTTTATTCACATGCTTATGTATTTTTTTTCTTCCTGTATATTTATGAGAAACGTATGATGTTAAAGTCAATGTTGTCAAGGCCCCCCAGAAGCTTGTCCCGTATTTTCAGTTCTTGAATCTGGCAACCCTGGCTATGAGCCACTATTGACGCATGTAAAAACAAGTCGATGACAGTTCAGTCGCTAACTTATTCAACTGTACCTTTTGCCCCTCCCTCTGTCAAAATTGGTTTCTTTTCGATGGTGCTCTTTCCATGCATAGTTTTTTTCTTTTTGCAATAAAATATGCATTGAATGAAATATCGGACCTGTTTTCAAATATAGGATTTACGTTGCACTTAAAGTGGAATACACAGATAAAGCATAATGAAAGCGTGAAATGTAAGCTCAAAAACAACTGAACAAAAACGATTTGCAGCAAAAATGCGACGTGTTAAAATAGTCTGGTGAACGACAAGAGTTTTGTACGGAGTCAAATGACAAGAACGGCACTGTTCTTTTTCAAGGGAAAAATTGACTTTTTGGGAGGTCACCGTGACCTCCAAGAATTGAGATAAATTGGTGAAATTCCCATAAAATTTTTTTGGGAAAATTGAAACTTTTGAGAGGTCGCAATTAGAGGTCACCTTGACGTCTAATCGGAATGCATCTGCTTCCCACCCGTAACTTGAGTCCTGGCTGCCCATGAATAAAAATGAAACTTTTATAAATGGACTTAATATTTCAACCTCTGTTTAGAATTTTTACCTCTTCACATTTGGGTAAAAAAATTTAAGAAAAAACCGCAGGAGTCGGAGTCGGAAGTTTTAAAATCCCGGAGTCGTAGTCGAGCATTTTTCCTCAGACTCCGCAGCCCTGATTTTTCTGGAGCCAGTAGTATTCTCATTGGGTGGCCCTATATGAACAATTACAGCATTTTTTGTTAATTTTAATGCACTCAGAATGACCTAAAAAGGTCGAAAAACATTTTTTCCCGAATTTCAGAACGATATTTTAAGTTATTTACAGGCAGAAACAGATTAGTTTCGTTTTCAGCTGAAACGGGGTGTCACGTGACTTTCGGGTAGTTACGTGAGATGTACCTTAGGGTGAGCCGAAAATGACCTTTTTTTTTCGACGATAAGATATGCGGAAAAGGTGCCATTAGGGGCACAAAGCACTCACAAAAAAAATTGAAATTTTTTGCTCAATTTCTTGATTTGCAGCAATCGCTTAGAAATTTCGGAAAAATACTAATTTTTGATGTTTTTCGTAAAATTTATAAATTTTTTAAAAAATATTTTCAGTGACTGTTACTTAAAAGGTACTATTAGGGACACTATGTTCACAAAAAAAAATCGAATTATTTTGCTCCATTTCTTGATCAGCAATAAACGCTTGGGGGTTTCAGAAAAATACTAAAACTGGATATTAGAGCAAATTTTGTGAAAATTTTTTTTAAAATTATTTTCGGTTATATGGAGAGCAAAAACAGCCCACTATTATCATTAAATTTGCATTAAAAGTCAATTGTAATTGTATCCATCTGCGCACCCTGGTCGCTTCCTCACTGAGAACCATACTGGCGCATAAACTCGTATTACGTAATTCTACTCTTAAACTTCCTCCCTGATGACTAAAAGACGATAGTGCATTCGGTGGTTCAAAGAAATGCATACTACAGCCATCCTGAGAATATACTATTATCAATGGCGACGGACGAAAACAAAGAAATCAGAACATTGGCATGGAAAAGGCTTAAACAATGCTGCCTTTCAAAGAAGAAAGAGAGCAGGAGACTGAGACAAGTTTCAGGCTCCAAAACTGAGCGTTATGGTTACTGAGTACTACGACTGCATCGACTGGCGCTCAACAGATTTTAGTGAGCCTCCAATTACAAAGAATCTTTCATTCGAAGAGATTGAGAGAAATATAGAATCAGGCTTGGTTTTAGATGAAGCTTCAGCCCGCTTTCCAAGTCACACGCAAGCTGTGGAAATAACAATTAAAGTAGTGACAGAAGCGGCATTGCACGTATGTAGCCATGAGGGCAGAGATACCTTCATCAAATCGAAGATACAATCCAGGATAAAAATATCGAAATATCGACTTTGTTGCCAGAAGAATGCAAAACAATGTGAATATAATAGTTTTTAGGTGGAGGGCTGGTGGAATGAGTTCTGGATTATTTTGCAAGATATCTGGATACGTAATAAGCTGAGAACTGTGAATCAATTTCAGTTAACACATTTCATATTTTTAATTCCATAGTAATAAATAACTAATTTGTAACTTTAACGAATTTTAAAAATAAAAACGCAGATCATTTGATAAACTACTTCTCATTTCAGACTCCTAACTTGTCTCTCTACACTAGGACGGAATTTTTATAAAGCTTAAAAATTAATAAATAAATTGGATCATTAAAAACATTTTTTTTCGAATTTTTCTCCGTATTTGTGACAAATTAAATATCATTTAAAACTCAATTTGAATGCCAATTTAATGATAATAGTGGGTCTTTTTTGCTTTCCCCAAAACCGAAAATATTTTTTTAAAAATATTTCACAAATTTTGCTGTAAGATCCAATTTTAGCATTTTCCTGAAACCCACAAGTGTTTATGGCTGATCAAGAAATGGAACAAAATAATTCAAATTTTTTTATGTGGACTTAGTGCCCCTAATTGTGTTTGAGTGACCTTAGTGCCCCTTTGAGTGACACCTATCGCTGAATAAAAACGTTTTGATAAATTTTACGAAAAACATCAAAAATTAGCATTTTTCCGAAATTTCTAAGCGATTGCGGCAGATCAAGAAATTGTGTAAATAGAAATTCAAATTTTTTGTAAGTGCTTTATGCCCCCAATGGCACCTTTTCCGCATATCTCATCATCAAAAAAAAAAAGGCATTTTCGACCCACCCTAATGTACCTTACTCAGTAGTCCACCCGACTTTCTTCAATGTCCGTACGCTTTCGGTAAGGATAGAAAATTGAAGGGGCAAGTGGATAAAGGTGATTTATGAATTTTTTACCTTTCTGGATGAAGCTTTAAAAAAGGTTTTTTAGTGGATTTTTCTTAACGGGTAAAACGGCGTCATATTCTTTGTTACCAACCATTTCTGTGACTAAGGGGACATGATACTGATGGACATATCAACCTTCATCCAAGGTAAAAAGTAAGTTTCAAAAATTGTCACATCACCTTGTAAAAAAATTAATAATAAGTAATTGTAAAAAAAAGTGATGGTGAAATTGGTAGCATTAAAAATAATCATCCTGACCTTTATCCCATAATCATCTTGGCCGATTATCAACAGCCGATTAACCGGTAATCGACCAATTTGCTTATCAGTGCATCTCTAGTAAACATTATGCAAGTGTAATAAAAAATGAACGTTGAACATGTTTGGTATAAAAAGTATAGTAATTGGGTGGGCCAGGGAAGTATAAGTTTTTAACCATTTTAAAGTAGGGTAAGTGCTCCAGTAGTCGGCCAGTCTCCAGTAGTCGGCCACAATGACATAAAACTCCTCATAAATAGTACATTTTTAATTCAAAATCAAATATGGCGCATTCACACATTCATATACCTATCCTCAATCATCAACCAGTGGCAGTTAAGTTTTGGGTACTTTTTTTGAATTAGTAATGAGTCATTTCATTTTGAATGGTGGGTCCGTCATCCAAGATTGCGATTCTGCTTATTTTTCAGCTACACTCTTAAAACTGTGCCTCAGAAATAAGAGGCACATTTTGAATTTTTGTGCCTCTGAAAATTAAGAGGCACATTTAAAATGAAAGGCATCGTTTGTGCCTCTGAAATTAAGAGGCACATACCGTGCCTTTGATTTTAGATTTCAGTGCCTTATATTTGAGAACGTTTGTGCCTCTGATTTTTGATTTCAGTGCCTTACATTTAAAAGGATTTGGGCCTCTTATAGGTTTAAAATAATAATAATAATGGTTTATTAAGGAGAATTTCAACGTTAGTTTACAGTAACTTAATTTTTTATCCCAGTGATTGCATGTTTTAAACTTTTTTTTAGGTTTTAATTCTTCATGACACATTAGATATATAAAAACAAAATGTTTCCCAAAGAATATAAAAATCTTGTGCATAATACTTTATTTCAAACATTTTCTGATTTGATTGTTGTATAAGCTCTTATTTTCGCTAATCTTGTCAACAGAACTGAAAATTGGACAAGATAAGAAAAAAATGCTATTAAGCTTCAGTTTTTGCCATTGTACGACATAGCAAAAATAAGTACTTTATAAAAAATTGTCTGTTTGATTCTGAGTCAAAGGTAGTCTTACATGATTGCATTTATTCAATTTTAAAAGGTAACGTTTTGAAAGAATATATTGAGAATAGGAACAAAACAAGGTATTTAAACTATTTTTAGTTTTAGTTGCTTTAGTATAAAATTTATTAAATGTAATAAATGGAAATGCTATAAAATATAGAGTTATTTTAACCTTTTATGCAAAATAGTATCTTTTATAATGCTGTAGTTTCAAATTTAGTTATTACGTACAGGAGAATAACCGACCATTCCATGCAATCTCGATAAAAATTGCAAGATTTCTTTAATTCACATCTAAACACATTTTAAACTTCTGTTACAATTCAAAAACATCATAACAGGTTTTTATAACTACGAACATGTCATACGGATCCAAAAAATGATTTAAATTGATCACTGAGTACTCGGCCTGCTAAAGAAAAATTGTTTGAGAAACAAATTTCACTAAAAGTTGTATTTTTGTGTAATAAAATCTCGTTAAAAGACAACAAGTTCAATAAATTTAAAGGCAACTGAATCTCGTGATAAAGTATTTTACCATAATAAAGGTCACATGAAAATTGACTAAGTTAAAATTTATTAAATTTAATAAATAAATGCTGCGATACAGAAAATTAGTGAATTTAAACTTTAATGCACAGAGGCGAGGTTTCTTTTATAAATATAAAGTTTTTAATCTGAAATTTCTACGACAATAGTCTTTTTTTACTTATTTTTGCCGAAAAAAAATTATATTATATTTTAACAAGTTCAACAAATTTATCAGATGCGTATTTGGACGTGAGGCCGCCCAAGGCTTTTGAAAGTGGCCCCCTTGAGGTGTTGAATTTCAAAGTTGTTAAAAAAAAACCTTTTTTATTTACTTGACATAAAATGTATATTCAAGGTAAACCGTGCAAAGCCCGGCCACACAGCAAGTTAAACATGAAATTGGTTGGTAGTTAACAACCAGCCAATTGGTAAAAATTCGTCTTTTGGGAATCTCAACTTTTACTACTACAAATCTGCTCTTACATTATTATAAATCAACAACGAGGGAAACGAGAATATTTTGTTGGATCAATGTTAAGTCTATAGAACAGAATTCGTTTTAACGAGCAAAACCCGGTTTTAACGAATAATTTTTTCTGTCTTGCAGTCTTTTTTTCTCATCATTCTAGTCTTATTCCTGTCTTATCTTCTTTTCTTTATTTTCCCCTGCGGTTCAATACTTTTGTATGAAAAATTCCACCAGCATTCCAGCGTTATTAAATAAAGAACAGTATTTAATTCATCTAATTGATGTAATTCTCGCTGCCGATCCGCCCTGCTGTCTAAAACAAAGACCTTCACTTTGCATGGAAAAAGTGCCGCCCCCCCCCCAATCGTGCCGCCCTGGGCTATAGCCCATTAAGCCCATACATAAATACGGCACTAGAATTTATACTTTATCATGATGAAGTACTACGAAATATTATCAAATTGAGTTAAAATTAATTTTAAACTTTAAAAAAATGCTAAATTAGAACTTATTATTTTTTAAAAATCCTAATATATTTTAAAAAGTAGTACAATAAATTTAAAGTCAACCGAATCTTGTGAGACAATATTTATCATAATAAAGCCCATGCAACTAAAAATAATTACTTCTTTTGTCAATGGAGCTTTTTGCCGGAACAACACAGTATCAAATATCTAACATATTAAACCATTATGGCAAACGAGACAAAGATTTTAATTAAAATAACGCTGATAAATCATAATAGAAATAAATTGGACGAGCTATTTTACATACCTGTCGTAGCTCAAAATGTCACCATACAGCACAAAAAAGATCAGCAAAGGAGTATGTAGATTTTAAAAAATACATTAACACACTTTTGCTGCCCATTTTGTTATTGCCCCATAAGAAGACGTTTGAAACAGCAGTTTATGCCTCGGCAATTAATAATGCATAATGGATGGACAGATAAAATCTTCTTCTGACAATAAATGTTCAGAGCAAACCATAAAATGCTTATTCTGCACAAAATGCACCCGACTGACTTTTCATTTGCCGTTTCTTCAAACGATGAATCTTGCAAAGGAAAGGCATGGAACGATCAAATTTCTACACTACAACTTGATTTTCGTTCCCTATTCTAACATCCGCATCAAACAACAATGCAATATATAAAACTATTTCTCTCAAACTAATAATATTGCTTGAAAACGACGAAAGAATACATTTAATCCTGAATTTTTGCGATAGCGAACTTTCCGCTATCTCCAGCATTGAAAATAAGCATACGGGCCACGTGATCAGCTATAACCTCAAACCCAAAGCGTGAATAGACGATGTGCCGCTTAAAACTTGCGAAGTGGGAATTTAAAAGGCACGGCCGATTCAGTGTGCCTTTAAAAAGTTTTGCTTTCCTGTCCGTGCCTTTCATCTCGTTGTGCTTTGTATGTGTCAAAGGCACCTACGCTTTGTGCCTCTGATAGGTAAGTAATATAAGCCACAATTCTCTTGTGCCTTACATATAAGCGGCACACTTTTAAGAGTGTAAGAGGACACGTCTTCTCAAAATGGCCAATAACGCTTATTAATTTAATTCTACTGTAAATCTGAGTTTCAATGAAAGAGCGAATTCCTGGTTAGACTCGATTTTTTTTAAAGGGGTGGCCGACTACTGGGTACAGAATTCTTCTGCATTTCCAATAGTCGGCCATGGTAGGCCGACCACTGGTTCTAAGCAGTTTGGATGATTTATCCAGTAGTCGGCCACATACTTAATGTAGCTTTTCATTCTTAATATGGGTTCATCAAATTAAGACTAAATTAACTTATTGAAATACAGCGACAATTTAACTGTTTTAAGTAAAAATACCTCTTCCAAAGTTTATTTTTCTTGAAAAATATTACTATTTTTCAAGAAAATTAAATTAAATGTCTTAACTTCTTTTGACCACCATTTCAACATTTTATTGCTCCTAGTGTTGTAAATGTAATTGAAAATTCTAAAAAAGAGGTTTTTAAATACGCATACGTTGAGTTAAGATTATAAGTTTTAACACTCATCTAGTTTGTATCAAATGGTGTTTTAATTGTTTTTCTTATCAAATTTTATCTTAAACTCATGAAATTGGCGAAACGAGTGATTTGACTTCTATTGATACTTATTCGGCAGTTAATAAACATTCCCCAATTATAGGAGATAAGATGCAAAACTTCAATAGTCACATAGGCTCAAGTTATTTAATGAGTGCCAAGCATGTAGTTATTCTTTCTTTTGCTATTATGCTTAACTTTTTGCTTTACCAAAGGTTCAAGACCCCTGTGCTCGATTTAAAATAATTGTTTCAAATGTTGGTACATTTTCACTAATGAGTCTCCCCAAATGTTTGACTTCTTGAGTTTTCTTCGCCAGAGGATTAGAATTGCGCTGAATTAATTTCAAAACTACATGGTTACATTGTTGCAAACTAAATTTTGGTTTGTTTTCAAGGTTATTCCTTGTTTACTAATATTCTTGTCGAAAGCTGTAAGATTACTTTCATGACATCCCGAGTTCCATTATTTACTTCCTTATTTCATCTTACTTCAATTAGTTTAAAACAAATCAACTTGCTTCAGTGGAACATTCTGTGCTAGATGAAGCCTTGATGGAGATTCCTTTCAGCGCATTTTTGAATGTATTTTTACTTGCATAGTTTTGGAAGCAATCATTTCTGAAACTACAGTTTTAGTTTTATGTTCCGTATGTTGAAATTCCGTTCTAATGAATGTGAACCAGTTAAGTGCCAACGTGATTATTGGTCATGAATAGTGTCGACTCTATTATTACGTCTTTATGTTTGCATAAACAGTAAAGCAGTTTTTCATTTCTTAATTCTTTGGTCATTATCACTAAAAACTGCTGTTCACTACAAAACTATTCCTGTTTTTTTACGTCCTAAGCAAGTACATTTTGTACATTTTATATAAACTTCATTTATTTTGTCCCTTCTTGCATCTTTAGTAAGTGCTGCTGAAATTCTTTTCTTCAGAAGCTTTTTTTTTTTACTTTCATTTAAGCCCAAACTACGTATACGCAATACGTAATACTTTGTTGCAACAACATTTATTTTATCTTTTATCACTTATTTCACAATACAAAGTTAAATCGTTTATTTCTGGAGATCGTCCTAAAACGGTGTCCGGGTTTAACAAGAGGAAGGGGTGGTTAATTAAACTGTGACAGATTGCGGCAGGGGGAGGGGGAGGTAACAAGAAATATGAGTTTTCATATTTTGGTTCGCACAAAAGCATTTTATGTAACAACTAGCGGTACCCGCGCGGCTTTGCCCGTGGTAAAAAACTAAAACGTCATTTGGTAATAAATTCATATCGCGAAAAGAATACTCAATTTTAGTTATAATTCAACTATAATTCCTTTAACAATTTGTGTGTTATAGTGTGGTAGGGGAGGGTAGTTTGAATTGTGAAACATTGAGAAAAAGGGATGGAGAGGGGCAAGTATGTTGGGAAAAAGTGTTGCGCCATTTATACTCATACCCTTGTGAAGCTTTTTTTGATGTTTTAAATTATTTTATTTTTGATATAAACATATTTTTAGACGTTATTCAGAAAAAAATACTTTTTTTAGCGCGAGTTTTAAAAATAAAACTGTTTTTAGGCAGCTAAAGTATAAAAACATTAATGTCCCGAGAATTCTGTGCTAATTGTGTTGTCTAAAATTAATAATGGTAGATTGATAGTTAGAGAAATAAGTAAAGCACATAGTGTATCAAGAAGTACACTAAAATGATTATCTACACAAGTTGAGTACCAGAGGTATCACGAAAAATATGACCAGACTAAGTATAATGCATCGCTGCTGGCCCGCCATTTCACGTTTTAAGATGGGGGGGGGGGACAAAAAGTGCAAACACAATGCAATTTCATTGGAAAAAAGCAAACACCACGCCCACTTATATATTAACTGATTTCTCAAAACCGGGGGGGGGGGGGGCAAGTGACCCCCCCCCCTGACCCCCCAAATGACGGGTCTGGTTCGTTGTAAGTTTCCCTTTGTTTTGTTTTTTAATTCAACCCTCAAAAGGGCAATTCTACGAAAAGTGGTCCTAACACACCAAATTTTTTTCCCCCCATAATACAAAAACAAACCTTATTTTTTGACAAAAATCTACTCTTTTCGATTCCAGCATCAATTTTAAGATAACAGTTTTCTTTTCTCATATTTTAGCCTTGTTTGATAACATTGAGACAAATTAAAAAAAAAAAAAAAAAAAATGCATTGTTAGTGAAAAAATGTAAGAGAATTGTTTTCACCTAATAATAAATTTTGTTTTGGAAAACTATCAAATATCGTGAACGTAGATCCTTTAGTATGATCACATCTCATATTTTTTGTAATAAAGTGTTTCATAAGTTTTTAACCCCTCAAAATATGTAGGTTACTTTTTTTTTGGTCACACACGTAAGGCAAAAGAAAAAGTTCCCCCCAAGGTCTAATTAGGAGACTAAAAGAAAACTATCTCATATCATAAATTAACTTGATACATAACACCTGTAACCTGACTTACATCTTCATCAATTCGGCAGAAACGTTTTAACGAGGCTCTTTAAAAGCTGTCACACACGTAAGGCTTTTGAATGGTTTATATTAAGAGTCAGGTCTTTTTATTTAAATGTAACGGAGGGGGGAAGTACTTTACATAATTCAACTAAAAATATTGCATATTGGCAAATTGGTTTAAATCGAGATATTTTTTGTTAATATTTTCTGATTATATGTACCATGTTTAAAGTGAATTTTAAAATTATTACCTATTTAATTCGTATATAACAGAATTAATTTAATTTGCATTCTTCATTTTGTGGATAAATCCTTGCAAAATTTAAGTATTTACTAGCTGCGTTGTCCGGTTGTTTGAGAAACTTTCCCAGGAACCGATTATTTTAATTTAAACTTTTTTGTTAAACTCCTCTGATTACATGTAACATGTTATATAAATAAATTTTAAAATAACCTATATATAATTCGTATACAAATGAGAATTAATTTCGTCTTCATTCTTTATTTTGTGAACACATCTTTGCAATTTAATTATTTACTAGCGGCGTTGTCCAACAAAATCAGATCTTTCGTTTAGGGCAAAAAATCAAATATTAGGGCGATTCTCTGTAAACTGATAATTGGCTGCCCGGACCGAGTATTTTAAAAATAATAAAGTGTAATAAAGTAATTATCGCTCTTAATATAAGTAAAGCATTAATACTTTGCGGCCCAATTGTATTTGGAGTGATAACAAGTTAATTTTTTTTTCTAGAAATTATCTAAGCGCCAAAAACACAGTCCCCTGGCTGTCCCAATGTCATCGTCTAACTGTTAAAGATAGTATTTCAGAAAACCTATTAACTGTACATAAATTTGGCAATTAATATCTAAAAACAGAATAATGAAGCTATATTTTTGTTATGAAATAAGGTATAATTACGTATTTCTAAAACTTAAAATTGTCATGTAAATTCTGTCCGGAGTTTTTTCAAACAGTCCCCTGCAGCAAATTCAAAGCTGTGATACAAAAAATCTATAACTTTTGTAAATTCTTTTTGGCATGAAGTTTAAAGTAATGAGTGTGAATTTGCCGAACTCGCCGAGAACGGTGATGAAACGCTACTTTGCTTAGTTTGTGAGCCACATTTGGTTGAAAGTATGCAGCAGGGCGGGGCCGTCGTGATTCTCTCCTCTACTCTCTCTTTCTCCCCGGGCCTAACACTGTGAGATTGGGGGAGCTCGTGACGTCATTCATTGAGTCGAAAGATTGGAGCGTCTTACAAAACAAATCGGATATTCGCATTGTTGATGGGTGCTTGTAAATTTTATTTTCTTGATGTTATTCATCAGGGACGTATCTAAATGGGGGCGGAAGGGACTAGTGTCCCGGGGGCCAGATTATACGGACGCTACACTAACGAACTATTGAACAAATTTGTATTTTTCTCCAGAAAAAAAGTGGGGAATTAAGACAACTTCTGTAAAGTAAAAAGAAAAAAGACTAACCAAATGCAGAAATAAAGATGGGTGGGAAGAATGGACACGTAAAGGAAAAGGGGGAAGGGGCGTAGTAAATGGTGGGAATGTATTTTGACCAATACTTGCTGTATATCTTACCTAATCATCCCACTAGAAGAAGGATTCTGCGAACAAAGCCCCTTGAAAGCAGCATTAAAAAGCGATGCATTTACTTAAATAGCGTCTTCCTGCCATAAAACCATTATAAAATTTTAAAATGATGTCTTCTTCAGCTTTCAATGAGGAGAGTGACGGATTATCTCTCCTGCTGGGTTAAAAAAAATATTGTTAGGGTTTTTAAGGCAGTCAAAGTCCCAAATTTTCACTATCCTTAGCTTATCACAATGCAACATTCATTCCCACCATAGGCGGCTCATCCAGGGTGACAAGGGGGCGATTGCCCCCTCACTTTTCGCGGTTAAAAAGTATTGATCGAGTGAAAAAATTTCTTACATAGGAGATAGATTAATTTCACCAAAATAAAGCAGAAAATTCCAAAAATAGGACTTGTTTAATGTTATTTCGTAAGACTGGATGAAAATCAACCTCCCTGGTTGATTTTTGAGGCCATATTCTGCATTTTTTAGAAGTCAATTAATCAGCATCAAAATCCAATATTATAGCCAAATTATGACATAAAAAAAACCTTTCAAAGGTGCTGCATCCTAACTCCCCCCTCCCCACACATTTTTCGATCCTCTCTCCCGTATTTTTCTTGACCCCGCCCCCACTTTTTTGGTTCACCAGCCGCCTATGATTCCCACATAATTCTGCTCTATGTGCAGTAATAATTTTTTTTAAATAATGTGTGGTGGGTTTCTTTCGTCCATTATTTTCATATCTCCTCTGTTTCAAGTCGCAAAAAGCTTAATATAGATCTTTACTATGAAAATATGTTATACCAGTAAGATATTAAATTAACTAAAGGTTTATTTCTTCTTCATTTATTTATTTGATACTAGCTTATTACCCGGCATTGCCCGGTATTGCATTATGTTTAACTTATTTCATACTAAAATGAAATAGTGAGCTTTAAATTGATAATTCATTGTTAATCGTAATCTTTGTTGGAAAATACTCATATATTAAATGTGTTAAAGTTTATCGATTTGTGTGCTTAAAGGCTGATTTCTATTACTCTAAAAACTCAAAATTGAAAGAAATGGCCTTTTTAGACAAAAAATTTGAATTATGAGCTTTTTCGGATTTTTAAAAAATTTCAAAACCTCGCCTATGTGAATTCTAGTGCATCAAAAAACCTCTGTGCCAAGTTTGATGAAAATCAGACGAAAACTGTGGATTTGTATAAGGAACAAACATACAAAAATTCATCCATTTTAATATATGTAGATTTGTTTGAAAAAATCTTATGCCTAAACATTTTACTTCGGATTGGGTAGGTGTCAATAATATTTTTTAAGTTTTCAAAAAAAAAAGAACATGATTTGGAAAGCGCGAAACTTGCAAACTTTGTATTTTAAGTATTTTTACTTATTATTCTTATTTTTCAATGTGATAATTATTATACATTCCACATTGATTCGGCTAATATGTAAGCCAGCAAAAAATATGCAAAAAATATACATGTTTTAACATGTGTATTGTACAATAAATTCCCATTTTTAAGCGAAAGGTTGGGCGAAAGCGTGCTTTCGATCTAACGCGGAGCGCGGAGGAAGGACTCAATGTGTGACGTCACTAAAGCCAGTGTGCGACCCGGGGAAAGAAAAAGTTACTATGATTCGCGACGGCCCCGAGCAGGGTCGTTGCGAAAACAGTCCTCTGGGAAGTGATTTTATCAATGTCAATGAATTAAATTATAAAACATATTAGTAATTATGTCCACGATGTGTGCCTAAATTGATAGGTAGTCTCGTAACTAATTATGTCCCAATTGTTTTGCAGATATTACGCAACAAATAGCAAAAACACAGTCACCTGGCAAAGTCCCCTGCCTAGTTATACTAGGCGGGGGACTTACCCCTTATTATGATTTATCAGAAAAACACAAACTTCAATTGGCCCTCTTTCAAACCAAAGTAATAGATTCATTTTCTGAGCAATAGTATTATAATTATACCAACATTTCAAAAGCCGTGCCCGGACAGATTTCGTGCGAAAAATGACGAGTTTACAGAGAATCGCTCATTAAACAAGTGGTTCCGTCCGGAACTGAACGAGCCTACTTTCCCGTTTCAAATTTGGTAAAATATTCATCCGAAAGATAATGGGTACGTGGAGGGTGGGGGGGGGGGGGCGGGCAATTCGAAAAGTCATACATGAGAATGAATTGTTCTCGCAGAGATCTTTCTAACAAAAAAAGTTTGTTCAAATCGGACTGTTTAACTCAAAAGTAATTAGCGGGGGACCAGTTGTTTGAGCAGTTCAAAGTTGAACAAAAAAGTGCTCAAACCAAAATATTAAATGTGAGAATTATTTATGCTCGCCGAGATTATTAGAACAAAAAAAAAAGTTCAAATCGGACTGTTTAATCAAAAGTTGTTAACGGGGGACAAGTTGTTCGAACGGTTCAAAGTTGAACGATTCAAATCTAAAAGTCAAAAATGAGAATGAGGTCTCCTCGCCGAGATCTTTCGAACAAAAAAAATTTTGTTCAAATCGGACTGCTCACTCAAAAAATATTAGAAGAGGGGGCGGGGGGAGGGGGGTAGAGACAAACAGACACATATATAAGAGCAAGAATCTGAGAGAGTGTCACGCCTGTGATTCATGACCTCTCAGATTTTCTCCCAAAAATTACCAAATGTTTATTATCTTAATAAAAGACCAAATCCAGAATGTTTTGCTCTAAAGTTGAGTTGTTTAGTTTTTATGGATCCCTAAAGATGAAGGTGCGGCATCAAAAATTAAGCGGATTTTCAAGACATGGAAGTTACCGTGAACCAAAACCCTTACCAGGAACTGTTTAACTCCAATTTTCTTTTTGTATATGGAATATAGAAGGTTGAAACTTTACAAAATGAATGTTAAATTTGTGGTAAATTGTTGCCGTAAGGTCAGTGAAGGCCCTCAAAACAAGGCATTTTTGACGTTTTTTAGTGTTTTTGAGGTCCAAAAACAGTTTGTACATTTTAGTTGGCACGGCAAAAGTCGTGTCATTTGAAAGACCAGTGTAAGCACTTTAAAATAATGTATAAATAACCGTTCAACGTGCTTTTAGTTGCGTACGGCCGAAGTATGAAAAATGTCATATTTTACCTATATTCAAACGGTCATAACTTCCTCTGCCAACAACATATTGAATTTTTTTTTTTTGCCAATGTCATACTCTATTCTTTGTCTTAACAAAACAGTTGAGTCCTTTGAGGCGAAATGTGAAAAAAATTTATTTTTTCCTGTACATTTTTTGTAAAAATTTTTTTCACATTTCGCCTCAAAGAACTCAACTGTTCTGTTAAGACAAAGAATAGAGTATGACATTGGCAAAAAAAATGTTCCAATATGTTGTTGGCAGAGGAAGTTATGACTGTTTGAATATCGGTAAAATATGACAATTTTCATATTTCGGCCTTACGCAACTAAAAGCACGTTGAATTTTCTTCGGTTATTTATACATTATTTTAAAGTGCTTACACTGGTCTTTCAAATGACACTTTTTTTGCCGTGCCAACTGAAATGTACAAGCTATTTTTGGACCTCAAAAACGCTAAAAAACGTCAAAAATGCCTTGTTTTGAGGGCCTTCACTGACCTTACGGCAACAACTTACCACAAATTAACATTCATTTCGTAAAGTTTCAACCTTCTATATTCCATATACAAAAAGAAAATTGGAGTTAAACAGTTCCTGGTAAGAGTTTTGGCTCACGGCAACTTCCATGTCTTGAAAATCCGCTTAATTTTTGATGCCGCACCTTCATCTTTAGAGATCCATAAAAACTAAACAACTCAATTTTAGAGCAAAACATTCTGGATTTGGTCTTTTAATAAGATAATAAACATTTGGTAATTTTTGGGAGAAAATCTGAGAGGTCATGAATCACCTCATAATGCTAGGCGTGACAGTTTCTCAGATTCTTGCTCATAATGCTGATGGCTATAATTATCAGTTGTGGAAGTTGAATTGACTTTAAAATGAAGACATGCTGCACGCGGTCACACACGTAAGGCTCTAGTGTGTGTAAGGCAAATTAAAAAATTTTTTTTTGCTACTCTACGAAGTTTAGAAAAAAAATATGTGGAATACTTAGTATACTTAGACACATGCACAAAAATCGCCGTTCATTTATCTTTTAAAACTTCACAGGAAATTACAAAATAATATGAGGTATAGCTTATTTTCAGATTTTCCGAGTCACACACGTAAGGCTGTATTTAAAATTTTATAAAAAAATTCAAAATTGCCCTATGAAAAAAAAAACGCCGCATTACAACTTTTGCATATTTTCTGTTACTCCAATAGCAACCACTAAGAAATATATAAAAAATATTGTCCTGGTTTTTATTGTTATTTGCAAAGAAATGGTTTCAAAAAGTCACACACGTAAGGCTGGAATGGCCCTATATCAGATAAGATCAATGAAAATGAAGAGGCCGACTACTGGATTCAACGTGACCGAACATTGGAGCATTTACTAGTGTTAACAGCTTGGATTTTAACATTTTTTTTTTTTAATTTCGGAAACAAGTAGGTGATTCACTATTAGAAAGGTTCATTCTAAAGTTTTATTTTGTTTTTGTTGCTGTATTGATAGCTGAAAGTTCTAGGTTAGCCAAGATTCACAAGATCTCTTAAATGGCCGAC